>BNCP01000042.1:600000-767500 GCA_019650235.1 Volvox reticuliferus
ATCCATTTGCATGCAGCCTCCTAATGAGTTCTACTGTGGGCATGCAGCTAGCTGGTGAGTTGATTGGTTGGTTGGCCTTACAGTGTGAGCCATTCATAACTAGTTCTTTACTTTGCAAATACAGGATGGAAGTGCCATGTCTAGCAGCTGTGGCAAGTATCTGCCCTCCTGCCTCAGTCATCAGCTGCAGGATGCATGGGGGCTGCTTACAAGCCAACTGGAGCTCTAACTGGCAAGCACATGCTGTTAAATCTCAGGCCATTGCATGCAGCAGCATAAGTGGGTTTTGTGAAGATGGGACATACAAGGGCTAGGAAGAAATAATAACCCCTCTGAACGCCTATTTCCCTGACCTCCATCCCTCAGGAGACCAGGTGCACCTTCTGAGTCGTATGGGTGCATTCCCTTGGAGGCAGTCATTGAGCATGTCTGTATTGTCTGAATTCCAAGGCAGGTCGCAGAAAAGCGTGGTTCTGCTAGAGTAGCAGGAACAGATGCTAGGGATGATGAGATCATGTCAAACTTTGTCTAATGGGAGACTTCATATCTTAGCATCATGTCCTACTGCACCAGTGTTACGATGGTGCAACTTAGATAGAAACTTTCTGTGGATCCCCAGGTTGAATCAGGACTAGCGCAGACTGATGGATAGCAGCTGTCATGGATGCTGAGAAGTACCAGGCATTGTGTTATGGGGCTGCACAGCTAGCAAGTAGCAGAGGATCTAAGTATTGCGAGATGAGACATTATATTACTTGTTGCTTGCTATGTGAGGTTTTGAGGCAAATCTATATGCTGACTGCATAAAGGTGTATATACTTGTGGTGCATGATGACAACATCTTATATGTAACTGATCTGATGGATACAACTCATAAATTGACCCTAATTCTCCTGGATCCAGCAAGTATTTCAGTATCATCTATAAATATCAGCTATAGTTGAATCGTCTATAGTTGAATCGTCTATAGTTGAATCGTCTATAAGACGAACCATCTATAGTTGAATCGTCTATAGTTGATTCAACTATAGACGAACTATAGTCGAATCAACTATAGACGATAAAAAAATCGTATAAAAGCATCGTCTATTGATCGACTATAGTTGAATCGACTATAGTTCGTCTATAGCTGCTCTCCCAAAATACAGACGATACACATGTGCAACGCAGCTTTGCTCCATCAGTGAAGCGTATAACGCATCCCGTACGTCCGTACGAATGTACAACAATAATATTAACCAAATCGTTTCAATTTAAATACCAGTAATTCGCAGGGTGGTGCGCTGCTGATGAGCAGCTCGCTTATGTGCATCACCACGCTACTACGGGTGGTGGTATTTGTTGTATCACTCCTCATAATCGCCCATTGATTCTGCGGAGAACCAGGCTTAGTGCATCATGCTCGATTATATCAGAACGTACCAATCGAGGCAGCGGAAGTCTTCGATGCAAGGAGTTACAACGTATAATCCAAGACAGGCGAAGATGACGTGATAGGCTATCAGTGCCTAGCCGAGGCAATCATCATCTAACCGATGCAAATCGGTGCTCGGGCTTATCCAAGATATACGACCATAAGCGATATATAAGGCGTAAGCTCAACCAAAGCGCGGTTAGCTTGTATTAGTGCCAATCGTCAAGATTGCGTATCAATTCGCTCATATATTCACACTTAGGCCGTCAATGCGCATAGCAGATATACTCGCAGCGGCGGCTCGCGGTACAAGAGATCTGCAAGTAGTAAGTGTACTACCGTGATCCCGCGTGCGGATATTGCCATATAAGCCGTCATAGCAATAATGCAATGTTCTTTACTTGCGTAAAGGTGCCGACTACGCCATCGCGCGTAGTGTTGCATTCGACGCGCCGCATCGCTCGAGCCATTGCCTCGCGACCTCAAGGTGCGCTCGCCTTATCATGCTCGTGCGCGCGCGTATGCATAATGCACGTGTTATCGTTAGTGCGTGATGCTTCATGCGTTCTAGATCGTTCGCGACCAAGTCGCCGGACCATGCGCACTTATCGCGATGCCGATCACGCAATGCATGCTTGCGGCGTTGTGCACAATGCATTAGGCGTTATGCTGTCCGTGGGTTGCTTGTGCCCTTAGCCAGTGCGCCTAACATGTGCGGTGCGGCGTGCTGCGTGACATGCGTGCGATCGCGTCGCGCCCGCTGCCGTACTACTCCACGCGTATCCACGTACGACAGCTGACGTCATCGGTGCCGTACCGCTCCGCGCGTATCCACGTACGACAGTGCCGTACCATTCCGTGTACGATAGTGCCGTACCGTCGTACCGTGCCATACCGTCGTACCGTGCCGTACCGTCGTACCGTGCCGTACCGTACGATAGTGCCGTACCGCTCCGTCGCGCCCACGTACGACAGTGCCGTACCATTCCGTGCACGATAGTGCCGTACCGCTCCGTCACGCCCACATACGACAGTGCCGTACCATTCCGTGTACGATAGTGCCGTACCGCTCCGTCGCGCCCACGTACGACAGTGCTGTACCATTCCGTGTACGATAGTGCCGTACCGCTCCGTCGCGCCCACGTACGACAGTGCCGTACCATTCCGTGTACGATAGTGCCGTACCGCTCCGTCGCGCCCACGTACGACAGGGTGACGTGGTGTCGTGCGTGATAGGGCGATGGTGGGTGCAACTCTAGCAGAGCTTAGGAAAAGTGACGCGTGGTACAACAATTATTCCCCCCCCCATAGGCAGCGTCCTCGCTGCCGCTCAGGCGACCAGAGCTACTGAGATTGCGTGGCACGCAACCTAGCCTCCTCGAGGATGGGCGCCATCTCCGGGGAGAAATTGCGCGCAGGTTCCCACGAGTTGTGCTCACTTGAGTAGTCCGTCCACTTGACCAGATACTCGTGCACGGTGCGCTTGCGCCGGTGTCTACCCACACGTCGAGTGCGGTAGTCCAAGATGCGCTCCACATCGTATACCTTCTGCTTGCCTGCGGCCCAAGTCTCAGGACCCGGTTCGACTGCTGCAGGGGTATCAGTGGTGACAGGCGCGGGCTCCGTGCCACGATACGGATGAACAAGTGACACATGGAACGTAGGGTGGATGTTCATGTTAGAGGGCAACGCGAGCTCGACGGCTGCGTTCCCGACCATGCGCACAACGGGGTACGGACCAATCCAGCGGGGCAAAAGCTTACGGGACCCCTCGGCAAAGGAACGCAGGTTCTTAGTGCTCAGCAGAACCATCTGTCCTTCCGAAAAGACCACGTCCCGCTTGGACTTGTTGTAGTACTCCGTTGCTCGTTGCTGCGCCGCGTCCAAACACGACTTCGCGTCTGTCATTCGGGATAAGAACGTCTTGGCAAAGGTCTTAGCCGCAGGGACATTCACCTCCAGCTCACGCCACACAGGTAGCGCCGGGTGAAACCCATAAGTTAGGAAGAACGGGCTTTGACCTGTCGACCGATTAACAGCATTGTTAATCGCGAACTCTGCCGCAGTCAGGTAAGTATCCCAAACGAGAGGCGTGCGACCAGCAAAGTTGCGCAACATATCCCCCAGTGTGCGGTTCGTGCGTTCGGTCTGGCCGTCAGACTGCGGGTGGTATGCCGTGCTCAGGTTAACCCGCATGCCAACTAGCTTGCAGAGCACTTCCCAAAACTTAGACGTGAACTGACCGCCACGGTCCGAGACCACGTTCTTAGGGACGCCGTGCAACCGAACCACGTTATCGAAGAACAGCCGTGCAGTCTGCTCAGCAGTGCAGGTCGACGTGGTAGGTGCAAGGTGAACCATCTTAGTCAAACGGTCGACCATGACAAGCACCGAGTCGTACCCTCCCTCAGTTTTGGGCAGCGCGACTACGAAGTCCATGGAAACACTTTCCCAAGGCGCGTCAGGGACAGGCAATGGTTGCAACAACCCGTGGCCCCTACCGGACAAAGCCTTGGTGCGCTGGCACAAACTGCATGTTTGCACGAAGTTCTCGGCATCTCTCGCCAGACGAGACCACCAGAACGAGCGTCGCACCAACTCGACCAGCCGTGTGCTACCTGGGTGTCCTGCCAACGGGTCCTCATGGAAACGGGAAAGGATATCGCGACGAAGGGAATCGTCGTTAGGTACGACGATCTGAGTCGCCGATCCTTCCGTCCGTAGCCAAAGACCATTCTGCTTGCGTAGGTGCTCAACGTTGCCGGGCGAAGCAAACCAAGAGTCGCCCGCATAGGCAGCCTTCAGACGAGCCGCAAGGTCTGAGGACAGAGGCACGTCCGGGGTCGGTGGACGTTGGACAGGCGCCGCCAAAATCGCAGCATGTAGCGACGGATGTCGACTGAGAGCGTCGGCGATGTTAATCCGGCCGGCAACGTGCTCCCAGATACAGTCAAACCGCGCGAGGTACTCCATCCACCTCGCTTGTCGTCGGTTCAACGTGGGGACGCTTTGCAAAAACGTCAGGGGCTTGTGGTCAGTCTTAAGGGTGAAAGGTCGTCCCTCTAGGTAACAACGCCACTCCTTAAGCGCGTGCAAGACCGCTAGCAGCTCCTGCTCCCCTGTAGTGTAACGGGTCTCTGCGCCCGTAAACTTCTTACTCGTGAAGGCGATCGGTCGCCCTTCCTGCAATAGTACAGCGCCGCTCCCATACAACGAAGCATCCGAAAACACTTCGACACGAAACGGCAACGAGTAGTCAGGGAACGCAAGGGTAACGTCGTCGGCAACGACACGCTTTAGCTCCTCGAACGCCAGCTGACACTCGGGCGTCCATGCACCAGGCGAATCGAAAGCTCCCTTACGCGTCAAATCAGTGAGCGGGGCCGAAAGGACAGAGTACTGCTTGATGAACTTACGGAAATAGTTGGTCAAGCCGAGGAAGCTACGAAGCTCCTGAAGGTTCCGAGGCGCTGGCCAATCCAGCTACCTTCCGTGGGTCCATCTTGACGCCGGTGGCCGACACAATGTGGCCCAAGTACTCCACCTGAGGCTGCGCCCAAAAGCATTTGGCACGCTTCGCAAACAATTGCTCCCGCCTGAACACCTCAAGCACAAGCTTAAGATGCTCCAGATGCTCCTCGCGCGTCTTGGAGTAGACCAGGATGTCGTCCAAGTAGCAAACGACGAACCTGTCGATATACGGTCTGAGCATGCGATCCATGACCGCCTGAAACGTCGCAGGGGCATTAGTCAACCCGAACGACAAGACCGTGTACTCGAAGTGACCAAAGGGCGTCCGAAAAGCGGTTTTCGGCACATCAGACGCAGCGATGCGAATCTGATTGTATCCCTGTTGCAAGTCGATCGAGCTGAAGTAGGCCGAGCCCTTTAGCTTATCGAGCAGGTCGTCCACGCGCGGCAATGGGTAACGGTTTTTGACCGTCGTTGCGTTCAACCCCCGGTAATCGATGCACATGCGCAAGCTCCCATCCTTCTTACCGACAAACAGAATCGGCGCAGAATACGGAGATGTGCTGGGGCGAATCATACCCTTTGCGAGCAGATCAGTTACCTGGCGCTTCACCTCGTCCAACTCCAGAGGACTTAACCTATACATAGGTCTTGACACAGGCTGAGCGCCGGGTACTAGTGGGATGGTATGGTCCACGGGACGCAAAGGAGCAAGCCCAGGCACGTCACGAAAAACGTCTGCGTACCCTGTGAGCAAGGCTTCAACCTCAGGATCCAAAGAAGACTGAGCGGTGGTCGCATTCAAATGCAACCTAGGCCTCACAAGCAGTCCGTGGGCACCCTTCCGGATCATCCGGATGGCCTCTTTACGCCCGACCGGCTTGGGTTCAGCACGCTGCCCCATGGCTTTCACAGCGTAGTTAACCACAGGCTCCGCTTCAGACTTACCCCCCTCTGGCTCAACACTTACAAACGGCACGAAGGGTACTTTGCACGACAGAGTCCCCTTACGAAGGCGAAGGGTTCCAGACTCTAGGTCAATGCCGGCCCCATACTGCCGTAATGTTGAGGACCCCAGTATATATGTCGCAGCATCAGTCAGCTCACGCAACACATAAGGTTGGGTCGTAATACGCAGAGGACCTATACACAGGCGAAGGGTGACCCTGCCCAATATGGGTTGCTTACCCCCATCCGCGAGGGTAACCTGCGACCATTCCGACGACTGTGGGCACAGACCCAACGCATTCACCTCTGCCGATGAGATGAAGTCGTCACTGGCGCCGGTATCGACGAGCGCCTTCAGGGTGCGACCAGCAAGATCGACCTGAATCAAGGGAACCCGATTGTCTGCCGGTACCGACTCTGCGGACGAAAGCAAGACGCTCAGGGCGGGTTCGAAACGTTCGGCAGAACCCTCAGAATGAGGTGCAGGAGCATCGTACCAAACGTCAACGGCGTAGGCCTGGACCGACAACGGCACAGGTGCACCTGCTAAATCAACACCGTTATACAGAACGGTGCCCGGCTCGAACCGGCAGACTTTCCGCATACCCGTTAGCAAAGTCGAGGCTTTTCGCCGACTATAAGCGGGTAGAAGGACGCAAGCGGCAGTGTCTGGACGTTGACGCCTACTTCTCCTATAGAAGGTCAGCTGCACTGACAGCTCGCGTAGAGATGAGGGGAGGAACAAGACGGTGTGGCCTAACAAATCGATAGACGCCAGCGGTTTGCTCGGTGCATACAGGTTACACAGCGAGTCAAAACCTACACGTCCTGAGCGACCGTCGAGCGACAATCGACGTCCAATCGCGCGTTCGATTTGTTCAAGGACCGAAGGCAACGGTGCCCTCACGGCTTGCCGCACTGACGACAACCGCCCACCCTCTAGTTCCGACTTCCCAGGTGGAGTCCCCTCCGAGCCATCCTGGGCAATCCCCTACTTCGGCCGCTGAGCCAAAGGCGGTAAGTGCGGACACTCCCTCGTAGGATGTTCCGCCAACGCGCATCTCAGGCAAACCTTCCTGCTCTTCCGACGCGCAAGCTCGGAGTGCGTGCAACCCCATTTTTCCAACCAACCGTCGCCGGTGCGTTGCCGCTTGGTCTCGTTCTTAGCTTCGTGCGCAGCCGCAGCGGACGGCGAACCCCCTTTCCTCTTGCCCTTGGCTGGATCCGCGCGTTGACCTGCGCCGGTTGACCCTTTGCGGTTACCCGATCCGGAAGCGCCGCGAACGCCGTGACCGCGATCCGTACGAACGGTGGTCACTGCTGCCGTTGGCGTTCGACGCTCCGTCTCGGTCCCCTGGTCCATGGCCGCAGCGTCAGACGCCGGATCCTGCACTCGCATGGCATTAACACGAGGGGCGGGTTTAGTAGCACGTTCACCAGCTAAGAGACGCTTCTCGACCCCTTGCGCAAAGTGCACCAATTCCTCATAGGACCCAAAGTCCTTCCCCGACAAGTCCGTGGCGCATTTCTTCGCCAGGGCCCCAGACAATCCGCGCTGAAACCAAAAGATGCGTTCCTCCTCCGTTAGGTTACCGATGGGCGTGATCAGGGCCTCGTAGCGCGACTGGTACGCAGGTACTGTTTCATCAGGGCGCATGCGATATGTGCCCGATGCTAACGTACTGCGAGCCTTAGCACTTAACGGTTGAACCTCGGGAGCGAAGCGCGCAAGCAAAGCACGGGCCAACTCCTCAAACGTGTATGTCTGCCTTGCCATTGTCCATTGATCGTACCATGCCTTCACCTCACCCGCGAGGGTGTTCCCGACGAACAGACATTTCACAGGGTCACGATCACCACCACGGACCAGTCGCAAGTACACGCGGACATCACGCAGGTATGCACGAGTTGTATCGGCAATGCTTCGCCCAGCAATCTTATGTTTCGCATCATGCGGGATGTCTAATTTCGGGACAGGAAGCGACAGTTTCATCACCTCTTCTTCGTCGTCAGATCGACCTTGACGAAGTGGTGCAGACGGACCCCTCTGCTCCTCGCGTCCAACGGGGCCTGCTTCGGCTGCCGTGACAGGAACAGTCGGATGGATGGGGGTCCGTGGGTCTAGTAGCGCAGGGGGATCTCGGACACCGTCAACAACATGCGTGTATGGGCCCCTCCGAGATGTCTCAGGAACGACGGACGTGTCGGCACGACCGTCCCCCACTACTAGCCCTACATCACCGCTACCAGATGCCATGGTAAATCGGCGACTGACCGGTCACAACCTCGTGCGATAAAGGCACTCTCACACAGGTATCGGTCGAGCGACAATCAGACGGTTTTTAAGCCTACCGACGGAAAGCGCTCCCTGCAGATACAGCAAGTATCCGTCCAAAGAGTCTCGCACTTCGCGCGTGCGCGCAATAAGCGCCCGCAACTGATCCGGACTCGGATTTGAATCAGTCGATGCAGCGGCGAGTGAGACTCGATTCGATTCACCTGCGGCTCAGAAGCACGTACTTCGAACAGGCAAAACGAATGGCAATGCAAGAGCAGCAAGGCAATTACAGACCAGGGGCGGCCGCGGCCATCACAGCTCGGCCAAGCTCCTCCGCGAATGTATCCAAAGGACTAAGATTGCCATCGCTGACTCCAGCCATATGAGTGACCTACTTACAAAAGAGATCAGGGTGAGACAGCAGGCCGTGAACGAACCTGGTCTCGCTACCAAATTTGTTGTATCACTCCTCATAATCGCCCATTGATTCTGCGGAGAACCAGGCTTAGTGCATCATGCTCGATTATATCAGAACGTACCAATCGAGGCAGCGGAAGTCTTCGATGCAAGGAGTTACAACGTATATTCCAAGACAGGCGAAGATGACGTGATAGGCTATCAGTGCCTAGCCGAGGCAATCATCATCTAACCGATGCAAATCGGTGCTCGGGCTTATCCAAGAAATACGACCATAAGCGATATAAAAGGCGTAAGCTCAACCAAAGCGCGGTTGGCTTGTATTAGTGCCAATCGTCAAGATTGCGTATCAATTCGCTCATATATTCACACTTAGGCCGTCAATGCGCATAGCAGATATACTCGCAGCGGCGGCTCGCGGTAC
Source organism: Volvox reticuliferus (assembly GCA_019650235.1). Taxonomy (NCBI): domain Eukaryota; kingdom Viridiplantae; phylum Chlorophyta; class Chlorophyceae; order Chlamydomonadales; family Volvocaceae; genus Volvox; species Volvox reticuliferus. Next base: position 608,953 of record BNCP01000042.1, read on the forward strand.
AAGAGATCTGCAAGTAGTAAGTGTACTACCGTGATCCCGCGTGCGGATATTGCCATATAAGCCGTCATAGCAATAATGCAATGTTCTTTACTTGCGTAAAGGTGCCGACTACGCCATCGCGCGTAGTGTTGCATTCGACGCGCCGCATCGCTCGAGCCATTGCCTCGCGACCTCAAGGTGCGCTCGCCTTATCATGCTCGTGCGCGCGCGTATGCATAATGCACGTGTTATCGTTAGTGCGTGATGCTTCATGCGTTCTAGATCGTTCGCGACCAAGTCGCCGGACCATGCGCACTTATCGCGATGCCGATCACGCAATGCATGCTTGCGGCGTTGTGCACAATGCATTAGGCGTTATGCTGTCCGTGGGTTGCTTGTGCCCTTAGCCAGTGCGCCTAACATGTGCGGTGCGGCGTGCTGCGTGACATGCGTGCGATCGCGTCGCGCCCGCTGCCGTACTACTCCACGCGTATCCACGTACGACAGCTGACGTCATCGGTGCCGTACCGCTCCGCGCGTATCCACGTACGACAGTGCCGTACCATTCCGTGTACGATAGTGTCGTACCGTCGTACCGTGCCATACCGTCGTACCGTGCCGTACCGTACGATAGTGCCGTACCGCTCCGTCGCGCCCACGTACGACAGTGCCGTACCATTCCGTGCACGATAGTGCCGTACCGCTCCGTCGCGCCCACGTACGACAGTGCCGTACCATTCCGTGTACGATAGTGCCGTACCGCTCCGTCGCGCCCACGTACGACAGTGCTGTACCATTCCGTGTACGATAGTGCCGTACCGCTCCGTCGCGCCCACGTACGACAGTGCCGTACCATTCCGTGTACGATAGTGCCGTACCGCTCCGTCGCGCCCACGTACGACAGGGTGACGTGGTGTCGTGCGTGATAGGGCGATGGTGGGTGCAACTCTAGCAGAGCTTAGGAAAAGTGACGCGTGGTACAACAATTATTCCCCCCCCCCCATAGGCAGCGTCCTCGCTGCCGCTCAGGCGACCAGAGCTACTGAGATTGCGTGGCACGCAACCTAGCCTCCTCGAGGATGGGCGCCATCTCCGGGGAGAAATTGCGCGCAGGTTCCCACGAGTTGTGCTCACTTGAGTAGTCCGTCCACTTGACCAGATACTCGTGCACGGTGCGCTTGCACCGGTGTCTACCCACACGTCGAGTGCGGTAGTCCAAGATGCGCTCCACATCGTATACCTTCTGCTTGCCTGCGGCCCAAGTCTCAGGACCCGGTTCGACTGCTGCAGGGGTATCAGTGGTGACAGGCGCGGGCTCCGTGCCACGATACGGACGAACAAGTGACACATGGAACGTAGGGTGGATGTTCATGTTAGAGGGCAACGCGAGCTCGACGGCTGCGTTCCCGACCATGCGCACAACGGGGTACGGACCAATCCAGCGGGGCAAAAGCTTACGGGACCCCTCGGCAAAGGAACGCAGGTTCTTAGTGCTCAGCAGAACCATCTGTCCTTCCGAAAAGACCACGTCCCGCTTGGACTTGTTGTAGTACTCCGTTGCTCGTTGCTGCGCCGCGTCCAAACACGACTTCGCGTCTGTCATTCGGGATAAGAACGTCTTGGCAAAGGTCTTAGCCGCAGGGACATTCACCTCCAGCTCACGCCACACAGGTAGCGCCGGGTGAAACCCATAAGTTAGGAAGAACGGGCTTTGACCTGTCGACCGATTAACAGCATTGTTAATCGCGAACTCTGCCGCAGTCAGGTAAGTATCCCAAACGAGAGGCGTGCGACCAGCAAAGTTGCGCAACATATCCCCCAGTGTGCGGTTCGTGCGTTCGGTCTGGCCGTCAGACTGCGGGTGGTATGCCGTGCTCAGGTTAACCCGCATGCCAACTAGCTTGCAGAGCACTTCCCAAAACTTAGACGTGAACTGACCGCCACGGTCCGAGACCACGTTCTTAGGGACGCCGTGCAACCGAACCACGTTATCGAAGAACAGCCGTGCAGTCTGCTCAGCAGTGCAGGTCGACGTGGTAGGTGCAAGGTGAACCATCTTAGTCAAACGGTCGACCATGACAAGCACCGAGTCGTACCCTCCCTCAGTTTTGGGCAGCGCGACTACGAAGTCCATGGAAACACTTTCCCAAGGCGCGTCAGGGACAGGCAATGGTTGCAACAACCCGTGGCCCCTACCGGACAAAGCCTTGGTGCGCTGGCACAAACTGCATGTTTGCACGAAGTTCTCGGCATCTCTCGCCAGACGAGACCACCAGAACGAGCGTCGCACCAACTCGACCAGCCGTGTGCTACCTGGGTGTCCTGCCAACGGGTCCTCATGGAAACGGGAAAGGATATCGCGACGAAGGGAATCGTCGTTAGGTACGACGATCTGAGTCGCCGATCCTTCCGTCCGTAGCCAAAGACCATTCTGCTTGCGTAGGTGCTCAACGTTGCCGGGCGAAGCAAACCAAGAGTCGCCCGCATAGGCAGCCTTCAGACGAGCCGCAAGGTCTGAGGACAGAGGCACGTCCGGGGTCGGTGGACGTTGGACAGGCGCCGCCAAAATCGCAGCATGTAGCGACGGATGTCGACTGAGAGCGTCGGCGATGTTAATCCGGCCGGCAACGTGCTCCCAGATACAGTCAAACCGCGCGAGGTACTCCATCCACCTCGCTTGTCGTCGGTTCAACGTGGGGACGCTTTGCAAAAACGTCAGGGGCTTGTGGTCAGTCTTAAGGGTGAAAGGTCGTCCCTCTAGGTAACAACGCCACTCCTTAAGCGCGTGCAAGACCGCTAGCAGCTCCTGCTCCCCTGTAGTGTAACGGGTCTCTGCGCCCGTAAACTTCTTACTCGTGAAGGCGATCGGTCGCCCTTCCTGCAATAGTACAGCGCCGCTCCCATACAACGAAGCATCCGAAAACACTTCGACACGAAACGGCAACGAGTAGTCAGGGAACGCAAGGGTAACGTCGTCGGCAACGACACGCTTTAGCTCCTCGAACGCCAGCTGACACTCGGGCGTCCATGCACCAGGCGAATCGAAAGCTCCCTTACGCGTCAAATCAGTGAGCGGGGCCGAAAGGACAGAGTACTGCTTGATGAACTTACGGAAATAGTTGGTCAAGCCGAGGAAGCTACGAAGCTCCTGAAGGTTCCGAGGCGCTGGCCAATCCAGCTACCTTCCGTGGGTCCATCTTGACGCCGGTGGCCGACACAATGTGGCCCAAGTACTCCACCTGAGGCTGCGCCCAAAAGCATTTGGCACGCTTCGCAAACAATTGCTCCCGCCTGAACACCTCAAGCACAAGCTTAAGATGCTCCAGATGCTCCTCGCGCGTCTTGGAGTAGACCAGGATGTCGTCCAAGTAGCAAACGACGAACCTGTCGATATACGGTCTGAGCATGCGATCCATGACCGCCTGAAACGTCGCAGGGGCATTAGTCAACCCGAACGACAAGACCGTGTACTCGAAGTGACCAAAGGGCGTCCGAAAAGCGGTTTTCGGCACATCAGACGCAGCGATGCGAATCTGATTGTATCCCTGTTGCAAGTCGATCGAGCTGAAGTAGGCCGAGCCCTTTAGCTTATCGAGCAGGTCGTCCACGCGCGGCAATGGGTAACGGTTTTTGACCGTCGTTGCGTTCAACCCCCGGTAATCGATGCACATGCGCAAGCTCCCATCCTTCTTACCGACAAACAGAATCGGCGCAGAATACGGAGATGTGCTGGGGCGAATCATACCCTTTGCGAGCAGATCAGTTACCTGGCGCTTCACCTCGTCCAACTCCAGAGGACTTAACCTATACATAGGTCTTGACACAGGCTGAGCGCCGGGTACTAGTGGGATGGTATGGTCCACGGGACGCAAAGGAGCAAGCCCAGGCACGTCACGAAAAACGTCTGCGTACCCTGTGAGCAAGGCTTCAACCTCAGGATCCAAAGAAGACTGAGCGGTGGTCGCATTCAAATGCAACCTAGGCCTCACAAGCAGTCCGTGGGCACCCTTCCGGATCATCCGGATGGCCTCTTTACGCCCGACCGGCTTGGGTTCAGCACGCTGCCCCATGGCTTTCACAGCGTAGTTAACCACAGGCTCCGCTTCAGACTTACCCCCCTCTGGCTCAACACTTACAAACGGCACGAAGGGTACTTTGCACGACAGAGTCCCCTTACGAAGGCGAAGGGTTCCAGACTCTAGGTCAATGCCGGCCCCATACTGCCGTAATGTTGAGGACCCCAGTATATATGTCGCAGCATCAGTCAGCTCACGCAACACATAAGGTTGGGTCGTAATACGCAGAGGACCTATACACAGGCGAAGGGTGACCCTGCCCAATATGGGTTGCTTACCCCCATCCGCGAGGGTAACCTGCGACCATTCCGACGACTGTGGGCACAGACCCAACGCATTCACCTCTGCCGATGAGATGAAGTCGTCACTGGCGCCGGTATCGACGAGCGCCTTCAGGGTGCGACCAGCAAGATCGACCTGAATCAAGGGAACCCGATTGTCTGCCGGTACCGACTCTGCGGACGAAAGCAAGACGCTCAGGGCGGGTTCGAAACGTTCGGCAGAACCCTCAGAATGAGGTGCAGGAGCATCGTACCAAACGTCAACGGCGTAGGCCTGGACCGACAACGGCACAGGTGCACCTGCTAAATCAACACCGTTATACAGAACGGTGCCCGGCTCGAACCGGCAGACTTTCCGCATACCCGTTAGCAAAGTCGAGGCTTTTCGCCGACTATAAGCGGGTAGAAGGACGCAAGCGGCAGTGTCTGGACGTTGACGCCTACTTCTCCTATAGAAGGTCAGCTGCACTGACAGCTCGTGTAGAGATGAGGGGAGGAACAAGACGGTGTGGCCTAACAAATCGATAGACGCCAGCGGTTTGCTCGGTGCATACAGGTTACACAGCGAGTCAAAACCTACACATCCTGAGCGACCGTCGAGCGACAATCGACGTCCAATCGCGCGTTCGATTTGTTCAAGGACCGAAGGCAACGGTGCCCTCACGGCTTGCCGCACTGACGACAATCGCCCACCCTCTAGTTCCGACTTCCCAGGTGGAGTCCCCTCCGAGCCATCCTGGGCAATCCCCTACTTCGGCCGCTGAGCCAAAGGCGGTAAGTGCGGACACTCCCTCGTAGGATGTTCCGCCAACGCGCATCTCAGGCAAACCTTCCTGCTCTTCCGACGCGCAAGCTCGGAGTGCGTGCAACCCCATTTTTCCAACCAACCGTCGCCGGTGCGTTGCCGCTTGGTCTCGTTCTTAGCTTCGTGCGCAGCCGCAGCGGACGGCGAACCCCCTTTCCTCATGCCCTTGGCTGGATCCGCGCGTTGACCTGCGCCGGTTGACCCTTTGCGGTTACCCGATCCGGAAGCGCCGCGAACGCCGTGACCGCGATCCGTACGAACGGTGGTCACTGCTGCCGTTGGCGTTCGACGCTCCGTCTCGGTCCCCTGGTCCATGGCCGCAGCGTCAGACGCCGGATCCTGCACTCGCATGGCATTAACACGAGGGGCGGGTTTAGTAGCACGTTCACCAGCTAAGAGACGCTTCTCGACCCCTTGCGCAAAGTGCACCAATTCCTCATAGGACCCAAAGTCCTTCCCCGACAAGTCCGTGGCGCATTTCTTCGCCAGGGCCCCAGACAATCCGCACTGAAACCAAAAGATGCGTTCCTCCTCCGTTAGGTTACCGATGGGCGTGATCAGGGCCTCGTAGCGCGACTGGTACGCAGGTACTGTTTCATCAGGGCGCATGCGATATGTGCCCGATGCTAACGTACTGCGAGCCTTAGCACTTAACGGTTGAACCTCGGGAGCGAAGCGCGCAAGCAAAGCACGGGCCAACTCCTCAAACGTGTATGTCTGCCTTGCCATTGTCCATTGATCGTACCATGCCTTCACCTCACCCGCGAGGGTGTTCCCGACGAACAGACATTTCACAGGGTCACGATCACCACCACGGACCAGTCGCAAGTACACGCGGACATCACGCAGGTATGCACGAGTTGTATCGGCAATGCTTCGCCCAGCAATCTTATGTTTCGCATCATGCGGGATGTCTAATTTCGGGACAGGAAGCGACAGTTTCATCACCTCTTCTTCGTCGTCAGATCGACCTTGACGAAGTGGTGCAGACGGACCCCTCTGCTCCTCGCGTCCAACGGGGCCTGCTTCGGCTGCCGTGACAGGAACAGTCGGATGGATGGGGGTCCGTGGGTCTAGTAGCGCAGGGGGATCTCGGACACCGTCAACAACATGCGTGTATGGGCCCCTCCAAGATGTCTCAGGAACGACGGACGTGTCGGCACGACCATCCCCCACTACTAGCCCTACATCACCGCTACCAGATGCCATGGTAAATCGGCGACTGACCGGTCACAACCTCGTGCGATAAAGGCACTCTCACACAGGTATCGGTCGAGCGACAATCAGACGGTTTTTAAGCCTACCGACGGAAAGCGCTCCCTGCAGATACAGCAAGTATCCGTCCAAAGAGTCTCGCACTTCGCGCGTGCGCGCAATAAGCGCCCGCAACTGATCCGGACTCGGATTCGAATCAGTCGATGCAGCGGCGAGTGAGACTCGATTCGATTCACCTGCGGCTCAGAAGCACGTACTTCGAACAGGCAAAACGAATGGCAATGCAAGAGCAGCAAGGCAATTACAGACCAGGGGCGGCCGCGGCCATCACAGCTCGGCCAAGCTCCTCCGCGAATGTATCCAAAGGACTAAGATTGCCATCGCTGACTCCAGCCATATGAGTGACCTACTTACAAAAGAGATCAGGGTGAGACAGCAGGCCGTGAACGAACCTGGTCTCGCTACCAAATTTGTTGTATCACTCCTCATAATCGCCCATTGATTCTGCGGAGAACCAGGCTTAGTGCATCATGCTCGATTATATCAGAACGTACCAATCGAGGCAGCGGAAGTCTTCGATGCAAGGAGTTACAACGTATAATCCAAGACAGGCGAAGATGACGTGATAGGCTATCAGTGCCTAGCCGAGGCAATCATCATCTAACCGATGCAAATCGGTGCTCGGGCTTATCCAAGAAATACGACCATAAGCGATATAAAAGGCGTAAGCTCAACCAAAGCGCGGTTAGCTTGTATTAGTGCCAATCGTCAAGATTGCGTATCAATTCGCTCATATATTCACACTTAGGCCGTCAATGCGCATAGCAGATATACTCGCAGCGGCGGCTCGCGGTACAAGAGATCTGCAAGTAGTAAGTGTACTACCGTGATCCCGCGTGCGGATATTGCCATATAAGCCGTCATAGCAATAATCCAATGTTCTTTACTTGCGTAAAGGTGCCGACTACGCCATCGCGCGTAGTGTTGCATTCGACGCGCCGCATCGCTCGAGCCATTGCCTCGCGACCTCAAGGTGCGCTCGCCTTATCATGCTCGTGCGCGCGCGTATGCATAATGCACGTGTTATCGTTAGTGCGTGATGCTTCATGCGTTCTAGATCGTTCGCGACCAAGTCGCCGGACCATGCGCACTTATCGCGATGCCGATCACGCAATGCATGCTTGCGGCGTTGTGCACAATGCATTAGGCGTTATGCTGTCCGTGGGTTGCTTGTGCCCTTAGCCAGTGCGCCTAAACATGTGCGGTGCGGCGTGCTGCGTGACATGCGTGCAATCGCGTCGCGCCCGCTGCCGTACTACTCCACGCGTATCCACGTACGACAGCTGACGTCATCGGTGCCGTACCGCTCCGCGCGTATCCACGTACGACAGTGCCGTACCATTCCGTGTACGATAGTGTCGTACCGTCGTACCGTGCCATACCGTCGTACCGTGCCGTACCGTACGATAGTGCCGTACCGCTCCGTCGCGCCCACGTACGACAGTGCCGTACCATTCCGTGCACGATAGTGCCGTACCGCTCCGTCGCGCCCACGTACGACAGTGCCGTACCATTCCGTGTACGATAGTGCCGTACCGCTCCGTCGCGCCCACGTACGACAGTGCTGTACCATTCCGTGTACGATAGTGCCGTACCGCTCCGTCGCGCCCACGTACGACAGTGCCGTACCATTCCGTGTACGATAGTGCCGTACCGCTCCGTCGCGCCCACGTACGACAGGGTGACGTGGTGTCGTGCGCGATAGGGCGATGGTGGGTGCAACTCTAGCAGAGCTTAGGAAAAGTGACGCGTGGTACAACAGTATTGTGGAGTGGGTGTGCCGTACATATCGTGACATGTCTGTCTCGGGGTTTCATCGACGGCCCTCTTACATGTGCCCAACTGCCCATAAAGATTGCACGTGTGTCGAATGGTCAGCAGCATGGTCGCAGTCTGAATGGATGTATGTGAATGTGTGTATTAGAATTAATGAAACAATCATGACCGCCTGTTTAGGACACAAAAATAAAATACTAATAGGGATTATCAAGCTTTTTGTACAAGCATATACCCGGTGCCAAATTGTACTCTACAGCATCTTCCCAGATGTTTCGGACGTTGTTGAAATAAGCACACGCTGGGTCGTTCAGGCAGGCCTCATAGACCTCCGTAAAGCACTTGTAGTCCGGACGGCTGGCAGGCTCATCATTAAGATTTATGTCGTTAATTACAAAGAAGCCCCGCATGGGAGCACACGCTGCGCAGGTGAAGCCGCAAAGCAATCGGGCGGGGCGGGGCGGGGCAGGTGGTCACTAAGAGCTGTCGGTTCACGTGCGTGCAGCAAAAATGAGCTCCTGTGAAGGAAGTAAGGACATTAACTTAGACTAAGAAAGAAACAGGAGCGGAAAATATAATAGCACATAAAATTAGGGTTCTGCGATTTCATGAGAAGGGTGACGTGCAATATTTTAAAACTGACATCTATATATCTTTCCTACGGGTAGATAGGTGACTACCTAATGCCGTGCATTAGTAATGACTTACGGTCTTTCACGTAGGTGCAAATGTTGGCATCGACTTCGACCAAATCCACTCCGCCGACCGCGTAGGAGCCGTCCGTACTGTAGGCCGTGCAGCGGTAATCGTACCTGCAGAAGTCCGCCGCGGTGGTGGCACCGCCTGGCAATTTTCCAGACCCCACTCCGGTATCGCCCGATGCGCCCTTAATCTGATAACCGTGGTACGACGTGTAACCGAACTTCTCGGGGCACACTGCATGGCATTCCCATGAAAAGAAAGGGTTCACACCGCAGAACCGACAAACGGAAGAGGGAACAGCTAGCATGAGCCATGAGCCATGAGCCATGCATGATGATCAGAAATTCGTATCATGCGAGGGTGTGAGGTGGTGGTGGTGGGAAATATAGACGCATGAAGCGCACCTTGCTTCAAGTACAGCGTTGTACCGCCAGAGCTTGCCTCGAAATTTTGTGTGTCGACCGCACCGATGGCGTACTGTCCCGCCGTATTCCATGCCGTACAGGCTGAGTTTTGGTCACAGGCCCGCTTTGCCGCCTCTGGTGTAGCAGTCGTCTTAATGATGCTGCTAGACTTATGCGGAAGCGTAGCTTTGGAAGGTTTAGCAATGGTTCGCAAATAAGTTAACGTCGCGAAATTGTACATCTACTGGTAATTGGTGACAGCGGAGTCTTGAACTCCGAATAATTAGCATTATCATACTAATGTATCAGGCCGAAGCTCTTCACCAGGGTGGTTTTATTATTGGCTCACCTAGCCAAGATGTACGACAATTCGCTTTGCAAATCGCGAACTTTACTCGCAGTTAGTTTTCGGTTAGGCATCATGCTTATTGCATGATTGCCTACCGCTTTATCTAGGCCTATTTCTCTAAGGTAAATGTAGCTTGCTACATTCCCCCCCCTCTGAAGCGAACCGTCCCGGGAGCGTTACCGTCTCTTCTTGGATGAGGTTGCTTTGTCAGTGGGTTTCGGCCGTGCTTTGGCTTTGAGTTTTCGCTCATATTCCTCAATGGCTTCCACCAGAGGATCGGAGTCTTTTAGTGCCGCCTCGGTTTCGTATGTATTGTGAGTGGAATCATATCCTTCCCACTTGATAAGGTACTCACGACGAGTTTTACCTCTGCCCCCACGGATTGAGACGTCACGATGATCTACAATGGCTTCAACCATGTAGAATGGTTCACCCTCAATAACAAGTGGTGAAGGTGGTTGTCGCTGTGCACCCTCCTTGAATGGTTTCAGGAGAGACACATGAAAGACCGGGTGTAGGCGAGATTCAGCCGGTAATTCGAGTTTTACTGCTGTTTCACCAATGTTAGCGACAACTGTATATGGGCCAATGAATTTTGGCATCAGCTTCTTCGTTCCAGGTTTTTTGAGATTTATATTCTTGGTACTTAACAGCACTTTTTGTCCAACCTCATAACGCACGGGGCGCCGAGACGAGTCAGCATCCTGTTTTTGTCTAGATTGCGCAGCCTGGAGACAAGTTTTAGCGAGTTGTAATCGTTTGCGCATGATGGTGGAGTACTCATCAGCAGCCGGCACTTTAGAGGGTACATGTAGGTCAACCGGCACTCGCGGTTGGTGGACACCATTAAGAGAAAATGGTGTCATACCCGTCGAGCGTTGTTTTGAGTTATTAATAGCAAACTCAATCAACGGTAAGTGATCATCCCAATCATCCTGATTAGGGGAGATATAGTGCCGCAGTGTCTCTTCCAGTAAGCGATTCATCCGCTCGGTTTGTCCATCGGTTTGGGGATGGAAGGCTGTGCTCATATGGAGGTTGGTGCCCAATAGGCGAAAGATTTCCTTCCAGAAGTTGCTTGTAAAGCGTGGGTCCCGGTCAGAGATAATATTCTTTGGAAGGCCGTGCTGCCGGAATACAGTGGCTACAAAAAGGCGAGCCAACTCTTCCGCTCCTGCGGTCGTGAGTGTGGGAGCAAAGTGCGTCATTTTGCTCAGTCGGTCCACAAACACGACGATCGCATCATGCCCATTGCGAGTTGTTGGTAGCTGGGTTATCAAGTCCATTGATATGCTCTCCCACACGGAAGAAGGTATGGGGAGCGGCTGCAGCAAACCACCCGGTTTGGTGTTGTTTGGTTTGTTATGCTGACATTGAGGACAAGACTTGACGTAGGCCTTCACGTCAGTGTCTAGTCCAGGCCACCAATAAGTTTGTGCGATCGCTTGTTTGGTGCGGTCAATGCCGCGGTGGCCGGCACATGGGGTATCATGATACTCTTTCATGATAACCTGTCGTAAGTCAGCTTGATTAGGGATGTAGATCTGGGACCCATGGTACCAGAAGTTACCCTTCTTTTTGAGCCGCAGTTTTGCTACCTTAGTTTTCGTGAGATTGGGATCACCGTCATACCCGCGGATGATTCGATGTCCTAAGTCGCTGTCAATCAGCGCGGCAGAAAGCAAGTTGAGCACCACATCGTGGACCCGACTGATGGGGTCAGCTACATTCACCCGACCAGGGCGATACTCCCATTTAAATGTGAAACGTGATAATCGTTCCATCCAACGAGCTTGGCGGCGGGACAGCTTATCCGCGCTTTGTTGATCCTGTAGGTATACCAGTGGTTGGTGATCAGTGATCAACGTTACATCACTGGCTCCTTCAAGGTAGCAACGCCACTCTTCCAGGGCTAAAACAGTGCCTAGGCACTCTTGGTCTGTTGTGGTGTAGTTATATTCTGCCCTATTGAATTTAGAGCTGGTATAAGCTACAGGGTGGTCATCCTGCAAGAGGACGGCTCCCGTGCCATGTATAGAGGCATCAGACCAAACCGTGAAAGGTTTATCAAGCTCGGGGAGTTTAAGAACTGGTGCATTGGTCAAGGCATGCTTCACACCCTGGAAGGCTGCCTCGCAGGCTTCGGTCCAGCGGAAGGGCACTTTCTCGCTGGTAAGGGTTGTGAGGGGGGCCACAAGGGAGGAATAACCCTGAATAAACCTCCTGAAATAATTGGCTAAGCCAAGGAACGCCCGCAGTTTCTTAATATCCGTGGGGACAGGCCAGTCTTTAATGACTGTTACTTTGCGGTCGTCTACTTTCAAGCCTTCTTGGCTTACTTTGTGGCCCAGGAAATGCAGTTCGAACCGGTTGAACTGACACTTCGACAATTTTGCCTTGAATTGGTGCTTTCGGAGCAAGGACAGTACCAAACGGAGGTGCTGTTCATGCTCAGCCGGGGTCTTACTAAAGACCAGGATATCGTCCAAGTACACTAGCACAAATTTGCCAATGTAGTCAGTGAAGACGCGATTCATCACTGCTTGGAACGTTGCAGGGGCATTGGTGAGTCCAAAGCAAAGGACTTTGAACTGGAACTGGCCCATGCCTGGGGCTATGAAGGCCGTTTTCTCCACATCCTCGGGAGAGATTAAGATTTGATGATACCCCTGTTGTAAATCCAGGGAGCTGAAAATGGTTGCTCCTTGGAGTTGGTCGAAAAGGTCTGTGATATTGGGCATGGGATACCGCCGTTTTATGGTCAGTTTATTAAGTGCACGGTAGTCTAACACCATGCGTAGTCCTTGCCCATTTGCCTTTTCGACAAAGAGGACTGGAGCCCCATAGGGTGAGGTTGAGGGTTCAATGTACCCCTTACTAAGTAATTCAGTAACTTGCTTTTTAACCTCTTGTTGCTCCAGTTGAGTGAGCCTATAGGCTCGTTTAGCTGGTGGTACGGCACCATCTACTAATGGAATAGTGTGACCAATATTCCGGTCGGGGGGAAGGCCTTGAAGGTCTTCGAATACATCCTTGTATTCCTCCAGTAATTCAGATAATTTCGAATCAGTCAGGAGATTTTTCCCACCGGAATTGGGTTGAGGAGCAGTAATTTGTTCCTCTGCTTGTACGAGCAGGAGATAACTTCGTGCTCCTTTAGCAATTCGTTTGCCTGCTGCTTTAGCAGATACCGTTTCGACAGTGGTCGCTGCATACAGTGTTGCAGTGACATAGTTCATGAGGGTAATCGCATCAAGGTTATCGTCGATACCCGGGGAAGCCCAAAGAGATGGCGTAAACGTGTACGCCGCATTTGGCTTCTTATACACTGTCAGGGTATTGGTTGTCCAGCACATTGTGGCTTTTCGTTTTCCTAACCAGTCATTAGCCAGGATAATGTCAACACCTGGGACATCTTGTTTGAGAACAAGGAGTTTGACTGTGTCATGGAACTTGTCAATTTGAAGGTTGGCAACAACTGAGCCCTCAATCAGTTCGGTGTTGCCATTAGCCACTTTAACTGAGCTGGTAAGTGTTGGTTTGAGAGCAAGGGCCATGTTCTTAACGGCTGTTAGGGATATAAACCCATCTGCGGTACCTTTACAATCAGCACCGGAATCGGCCAAGACTTTGCAGGCCGTTTGGCACAGGCGAGCATCAAAGATCATAGACGGTGTAGAACCAACTATGGAGTTTAAGTGCACGGTAGTGGACGGTCGGTCGTACCATAGCTGAATAGGCCATGAAACACCTGGTATGAGTTCCCGTACTCCTGTGCTACTTTTCTGCAGGAATAATCGTTTTCCTGGTGTGTATGTTTTTATCAGGCGAAAGCCTGCTGCTCGCATACTGTGCTCTACTGAGCTCCACTTTGGGACTACAAAGACTGCAGAGGTATTTTCTGGATCTTTGTGTTTGCAGGAGATGTAGTGTTTTTGCCACTGAGCAATTTGATTGTAAGGAGGATGAATCCAGGCAAACTCACCCGCAAGGTTATGATTGACGAATGGGTTTGATGGAGAGGCAAAACGTGGACAGAGACTATTATTGCCCGAATCGTTACATGCGGCGTCAAAGGTAAATTGACGGTCGAGTTGAACCTCAACCTGGCGGAATTCGTCAGGCCGGAACATCCGATCAGTCCGAGGGCTGTCGGTCATGGGCAACACAAACTCTCCATCTGGTGCAACCAGTCTAACTGGTTCACACTCCTCCACACGCTTGCCAGGGTCCTACTCCTGCATTTTAGATTCGAGCCGGGCAGCGAGCGCCAACTTCTTTTCCGCCTCAGCCTTGATCGCCTTGGAGCAGTCCACCGCGTGGTCCGGCCAAGACTGGCCTGGCTTCTTGAAGCCGTGGCAATAGCGGCACCGGTTGCTAGAAGGCTTGTCAGAAGCTTGGTCGGTCCGGGGTTTTTTGCTCGCGGACTGCCAACCCTGTTGTGATCGGGAAAAGGGGCGTTTTTGGTAGGGATGTCTGGATTTAGGGGTGGTTACCGTAGCAGCTTTCAGCTCAACGGTGGCAGTCTTATCTTTTCCTGCCTTCCACCGGACCTCTTGGCCCACTGCATAAAGAATGCATTTATCTAAATCCTGCCAGTCCTTGCCCTCATCGTCGGTTGCACACCGACCCCGAAGTGCTGGAACTAAGCCTTTGATATACCAGCTAATCTGGTCTGCTTTGTCCATGTCCTTAGCTTCTCGTAGGACATCATGGAAGCGCTGGGTATACTCAGCAACGGTTTCGGCAGTTTTCATGTCGTATTCATGAGAGTGCAAGCGATCCCGTGCTGCCATGGCAGTGTTGCGTTGCGTGTCCCCATATTGCAAGAGAAACGCCGCCCTTAAGGTTTCGCGTGTGAGGGGTTTCTTGCCCGACTTGTGCATCTCGAGGACATCTGCCGCCCAGACCTGTGCTTTGCCCGTTAAGAAGTACACTATGTGCTCAAACGGGTCCATGTTCATCAGGTCGAAATATTGCATGAGCACATTGAACCAAGACCGGGTGCAAGTGATGGTGTTATCCTTCTTCCCAGAAAATTTGGGGGGATGCGGAACCCGTCTATTAGGGCTTACCTCACTTGGCCGGCTGGACTTTGGGGCGGTTGTCTGAGACCCGCTACCCCCAGCGAGGTGTGCGGTTGCCTCCGCCCAGAGGGATTGAACCTCCTCGAGCGTTGGCACCGGAACTAGGTGCTTTTCCAGGATGGCTTGCAGCGTTGTGTGCTGAAGGGCATCCTTCGGTAACAGGGTTGCGACGCTCGACCCCGCGATTGTGGAAATAATGTCCACGATAGCCTTTTTGCGGGAGTCAGCCACTTCGGACGCTTGAGGACGCTCCGAAAGGCGTTCGAAGATTTGCTCCAATAGGGCGCGCGTGCGGTCGGAATCCGCACGGATGGCACCCATTTGGTCGTCGAGCGACTCCTTGAGGCGCGTGAACTCGCCTTCCAATGCGACAACACGATTATGCGTTGCGTTGCGCATTGTGTCGGCAACATGCTGGGCAGCGCGCGTTTGCTCTGGTGTGCGCTGCGGCAGGCCATTGGAAGGCAACGCGACGTCGCCTTCATCCGCCATGGGTTCCTGAGGACCGCGGATAATAGGGATAGAATTCTTATTATTATTTATGGGAATTACTGGAGCGGAAGGCACCGTTTCCATAGGGTCAATGTTCGAACGACTTGGTCGTCGATTGGCGGCTATGGCGGCGAAACGCCTTAGTCGCAAATTTTCATTGACCTTTTTACGTTTAAAACGTAAGATTTCCTTCCGCGCTTTATGCTGCGGAGGATTTGTTGTTGCGGTGTGCGTGTATCTTGGCATTGTGCAAAGTTTAGCTCACCTTTGGAGGATCGTTGCTCAGACCCTCGCTACCAATTGTAGCAGTCGTCTTAATGATGCTGCTAGACTTATGCGGAAGCGTAGCTTTGGAAGGTTTAGCAATGGTTCGCAAATAAGTTAACGTCGCGAAATTGTACATCTACTGGTAATTGGTGACAGCGGAGTCTTGAACTCCGAATAATTAGCATTATCATACTAATGTATCAGGCCGAAGCTCTTCACCAGGGTGGTTTTATTATTGGCTCACCTAGCCAAGATGTACGACAATTCGCTTTGCAAATCGCGAACTTTACTCGCAGTTAGTTTTCGGTTAGGCATCATGCTTATTGCATGATTGCCTACCGCTTTATCTAGGCCTATTTCTCTAAGGTAAATGTAGCTTGCTACATCTGGGCTCTCGGTGTCGACGAAGGTCGTATCATCATCGGCCGAAATCCACGAGACATATGGCCGGCGTGAGTATCCCGAATAAACTTTAGACGATCCTGTTTGGCAAGTACGTCAGGCATGCATCCGCAAGCAGTTTGGGAACCTTGCATGGTAGCCTAGGCGTAGGCAGGTCACCAAGGCCCTACAGTAAATGCTTCGAATAATCCTAGCAGCATTTCTCATTATTTGAATATTTCCATAATTGCTACCGCTTTTATTAGCTAGCCTAGTAATTTTTAGTTGCTTTTAGTTTCAGTTGTTTAAGTTTTCATGTCGTATATTTAGTTTGTAAGGCCCCTGGGAATTTTTAAAGTCGGGAGTCCCTGTAAGGAGTCCTAGTAGTGTAAGGCCCTCAGGAATTTACGCAGTCGCGAGGTAAATGCACTGATTTCTGTTAGTCAATTTATAGGCTATTAAAAGCATTTTCTGACCTCTTTAGGTAGGTTGTTTTGGTCTTTTGTTTGGTCTTTTCCTGCCCCTAAAGGGAAGCACTGCGGCAAACATGTTCCAAGTCCACATGACGGCTTTCCTAATTGAATTTTCTTCTTTACAATTCAATTAATATTCAATAATTAAGCAATTCAATAATTCACTACCTATAATAATGAATGTTACTTCCACGGTTCTGCCTTCTTGTCGCATTGGCGCTACTTGCCAATTAATTACAGTAAATCGATCATGCAATTTGATGATGCATTTCTAGGATGCTTGCGTGTGATTCTCAGCCGTGCAGTGCCTCAGGCATGCGGTGCCTCATCAGGCATGTGGTTCCACATCAGCCGTGCAGTGCCGCAGCCACGTGCTGGTGCAGCCACGCCGTGGTGCAGCCACATGCTGCCTCAGCCGCGTGGTGCAGCAGCTGCATGCTGGTGCAGCTGCATGCTGGTGCAGCCACGCGCTGGTGCAGCCGTGTGCTGGTGCAGCCACGCGCTGGTGCAGCTGAGTGCTGGTGCAGCCGAGCACTGGTGCAGCCAAGTGCTGGTGCAGCCACGCAGTAGTGCCTCAGCCATGCGGTGCTGCAGCTATGTGGTGCAGCAGCCGCATGGTGCAGCAGCTGTGCATTGAAGCAGCCACATGGTGCAGCAGCCATGCAGTGCCGCATCCATGGGGTGCCTTACCCACGCGCTGCCTCAGGTGAGCGGTGCCACAGTCGTGGGGTGCCACAGCCGCATGTTACCTGAGCCAGGGTGCTGCAGCTGTGCACTGTTGCTGGTGAGCACTGGCACAGCCACATGCTGGCGCAGCCATGTGGAGCCGCAGCTGTGTGCTGGTGCAGCTGCTGCACGGTGCCGCTGCTGGCATGTAGTGCCGCTGCCATGCAGTGCCGCTGGCATATTGAGCCCTCCATTACCGCATATGCACCTGGGAGCTCTCGGACTAGGTCACCTGCAGTGCCGCTGCCATGTGGTGCTGCTGCCATGTGATGCCACTGCCATGCGGTGGTGCTGGCATGCAGTACTGCTGGCATGCGGTGCCACTGCTTCACGGTGTTGCTGCTGTGCAGATCTTCTGGCATATGGTGCAGCTGCAGTAGTGTGATGCCGCTGGCATGCGGTGCCGCTGGCATGCAATGCTGCTGCCATGTGGTGCTGCTGCCATGCGGTGCCACTGGCATGCGGTGCCACTACTGGCATGCGGTGCCACTGGCACCCTTTCAATTTATTAGGATAACATAAGCGATACTGATAGGATGACAATAGTACATATCATACATAACATACATTCATTGTGCCCAAAGCCACGTGCCCGTCTCCTGCACTGTGACTTGGTCCGTTCAGGATCCCCGGTGCTCGTCTTTGCAGGGTGAGTCGCCCACAGTGTAACACCCCTTAGATTATTCCTTGCTAGCTAGCTGATGAATGGGATGCTTGAGGTGACCAAAAATATTAACTACGTACAGACCACCACAAATATCTAAGAGGAACATTAAAGGCACACATCGGGGGAGGTATCTAGTCGGAAATTAATAATATGGACTATATTACAACTGCTCCCTCTTAACTTACAACATTGGATTTTATGCCTTATAATGCAATAAATATTATACTATTCTGCCTTTACTTGTCTCAACAAGAATCTACTTTGGACCCCAGAACTCCAAGACGGTGGAAGTGTGGGGAACTGGGGCAATGAATATACTTTGGACCCCAGTACACCAAGACGGTGGAAGTGCGGGGAACTGGGGCGGCAGGCCCCAGTCCCCGCACAACCACCGTACACTTCGGGGTCTTAACAGCATTGAAAGCGGTAGACAAATGCATATTTAAAAGCATGATAAATAAGGATTTCCTAGAAACTTATTTGAGAAAACACGTATACAATAAACGTCCGCCACAAGCAATGGAATGGAAAGAACCCCTCGCCCACATACACTAATATTTTCCCCTTCCCCCTCCGAAGGCAGAGCCTCCGTCATGGCATGTTTAGTCGTGTCGTGACTAGCATACTTTGCGTTGTGAGCATCTCTTGCATACGAGCATAGTTGAGTAACGGTGAGCTGCTGACACAAGAGGGCTCCGCTACATGCATAACACGAGTGTCGGTATAGGCTGCATGGTCAGACAGCCAGCAGCTGGATTGCTGCTTGCGGATTCCAGTAAGTAAATTAACTCATAATTTTTCATAATTAATTTTTTTATAACGTTCCTGTTCAGCCATAGCCATACGTTGCTTCAGGTGCTTCAGCCAGAGAGTACTGCAGCAATTCAAATAATCATTATGATGGATTATTTAAACTTATGTATACGGAAAATGGAAATCTGACGCGGCATTTAGCTTAATTAGCCTGCCGCCCCAGTTCCCCACACTTCCATCATCTCAGTGTACTGGGGCATACTGGGGTCCAAAGTAGATTGAGACAAGTAAAGGCAGAATAGAATATTATTTGTTGCATTTATTTTAAGCTTTTAAATTCAATGTTGTAAGTCAACATGGAGCAGTTGTAATGTATTATTTATAATTTCTGTTTATTAGGTATTCCCCTTCGGTATTCCCTTGATTTTTCTCTTAGATATTTGTGTTGGTCTGTATGTAGTTGATATTTTTGGTCATCTCAAGTATCTCATTCATCAGCTGGCTAGCAACTAATATATTTTATGATGTGTATGATTGTCATCCTATCAGTATAGCATGTTATCCTAATTTATTGAAAGGGTGTCTCCTGATAATCCAGCACCACAGCGCGCCAGCAGCACTGCACGGCAATGGCACCACACGCCAGTAGTGGCACGGTGCGCCAGCGGCACTGCATGGCAGTGGCACCACCAGGGTTCTTCAAGGGGGTAGCTGTTTGTCCCGGGTTCCCCAGAGCCCAAAAAACGTTTTTTCCAGGAGTCCCCCCCGAACTCTACCTGGCTAAGCCATAAAATGTTCCATGGGGCCCTGGAACCTACATAAAGGTTCCTCAGGGTGCAAAGCATGTGCTTATTCCATGGTGAATATATTTCCAGCAAAGACAAATTTCATACTTTCTGTTGTACTAAAAGAATGAAATACATTAAATAATTGTTTTCTGAAAGCTTTCGTTTTTTGCTACCCGTTTATCCAATACCCAATACCCCGGCATCAGCAGCTCATTAACTAACACAGATACCAGCTTCCCTAGCTCTCTTAATCTGCTTTCCATTCCTACTTTCCATCCAAATAAAAGACACGGTGAGCTGACACAAGAGGGATAAATAAATAAATATATCGATATAATAACAAGCAAGGTTGCTTTCAACTAGGACGACAGATTAACAAGCATATAAATGTCATATGTTATATATGTCATTGTGAGGTGTGTTGGCGGACAGGGACAAAGAGTGAGATCCGTGGTAAGGTGGCCAACTAACGATGTGAAGGTTTGCGCGTGAGGTGACTCGTTGACTCACTTGTTGCCAGCGGGAACACACTAAAGACAGAGGGTTGCAAAAAGGTCCTAATCCTCTAATCCCGGGGGTGGGTATTGGGCAGCAATTCTCTAATCTCAAAAGTGTTTGACCACTTCTTATCTCCAATCTCAGAGTGGTGTTGTAATCCATATCCTGTTGGAGTTTCCCAATCCCAATCCTGTGGCTGGGGCCCAATCCTAATCATAACCTCGGGGTCCTCACCCTAGTCCTAAGCATCCGATCGAACTAGTTTTGAGCCATTGCATGAAAGGCGAGCAAATATGTGCCTGGGCGGAATATATAGTTGCAGCTAATTGGCAGAGGTGAACCAATGGTTCACCGACCGCACTTGCAGCGAAGCAGAGGACTGCAATGCTATAAATACAAAGAACTTTCGCGGCTATGTAGTAAAGCCAAATATGCAGAACGTGATTCATGAAATGATGTTGACGACGTGCGATGTTGAGTCCAACGTGTGCATAATAATAGAAGCATTCCGACATTTCTCAACATTTCAGCTACTTGTAGTAAATGTATAACGCAGAAGAGGCAACGGCTTGAGGAGCTGGTCGACCCCGCCGAATCCTAATCCTGTGGGTGGCGGCCCAATCCTATTCCCTATTCCTACCGTCGGGGTCCTCATCCTTAACCTGACATCACTTTCGTATCCTAATCCTGACAGTGGGGTTCAAATCCTAATCTCTGCCTGCCCAATACCCGAACGCAATCCCTAATCTTTGCAACCCTCTGCTAAAGAAGCAAAAAAAAGATGATTTACAAAAGTAGAAGGAATCATGCTTTTAAATATGCATTTGACTACCGCTTTCAATGCTGTAACTCCCAGAAGTGTACGGTGGTTGTGCGGGCACTGGGGCCTGCCGCCCCAGTTCCCCGCACCTCCACCGTCTTGGTGTACTGGGGTCCAAAGTAGATTCACTGCCCCAGTTCCCCACACTTCCACTTGCCATAGATGTTTCACCCTAGGTATTCCTCTGATTTTTCTCTTAGTTGTTTGTGGTGATGTGTATGAAGCTAATATTTTGGTTCAACATTTTCCCACGTTGTAGTCCAGGGGGGGCATCCAGGCCGCCCTCCACCTTCCTTCCTCATATCCCTCCTTTATTTGGCATTCATGGCTCGCACTGTCCATATGTGCACATTTATTTAGCTTCGATGCGCCATCCATGAGTTTGGAAATGCAACTTATTACAATGCGTGGCAGCAGCACCCTGCAGTGGGAGCTGCTGTATGTAGTATCCTGGGGTATCTCATGGCTAAAATCCAGGTTGGCCAGTTGACTGGCATCCTTGGATCGAGCCTTTGCTTTAGGCGGATATGACAGAGATACAACAGCTGCACCATGCATCAGCGGCAGCACATGGCAGCAGCACCCCTTGCAAAATCCAGCAAATCATGGATGGATGAAAAAATCGTTATCGTCTTCTAGCTAATCAAATGAAATTAGCAGCATATTGTACTCTCTTCATGATTACACTTTATCCCAAGATTCTTTATTTTTTTAATGGCCATTTAGCCTATAAATAATATATAGGCTAAATATATATAAGATATATCAATTAATCCAAACTGACTTAATATCCACTACATAACTTTATATTACTTTAGGGTTTTCCTGAATCAGACAGTTTTTTGTTAATTATTCCATCCATAATTAAAAATGAATGAAAAATAGAGGCATAACAATACGAATTCATGGGCTCCAAAATAAACTTTCAAAATCAGTGGATATTATACCAAAGAGCTTGGCAGGTAATGGGAATCTAGTACTTTGTCCGAATCAGCGATTAATTACATGAGCCAATATTATTTTGAAGTTATTCATCCATTTATTGGATTGCTTTAAATGCCTAATATATATAAGTACATATTTAATGCACACATATGAATATTAAAATCATGAAATTTATGCAGAAATAACCAACCTTAAAGATCTGGAATCGGAATTAAATAATGATCAATCTTATGAGTATGAGCTGCCTAAATATCATGTAAATAATCATGCAACTGATATTCTTAAAGTTAATATTTTTGCATTTTATGCAAAATGGATGCAGCAAAATATCTACAGAAAATGTTGATTGCAAGAGTGATAATGCAGTTAAACTTGGTGCCGCTGTTGAATGTACTCATATGGCTAGCAAACCCTTGGGTCTAAACTAAATTTAGGATATCACGTGGCAGCTGCACTGCACGGCAGCAGCACCCTGCAGTGGCAACTGCACCATGTGGCAATGGCAGCACACTGCAGCAGCAGCACCCGGCAGCAGCACAGTGCGGCAGCCGCAGCAGGTGGCAGCGGCCCCACACGGCAGCGGCCCCACACGGCAGCAGCACTGCATGGCAGCTGCACTGCATGGCAGCAGCAGTGCATGGCAGCGGCAGTGGGTGGCAATGACAGTGCACGGCAGCAGCAGCATGTGGCAGAGGCAGTGCGCAGCAGTGGCACCAAGCGGCAGCTAGCAGCAGTGCATGGCAGCTGCACTGCATGGCAGCAGCAGTGCATGGCAACTGCACTATGCGGCAGCAGCGGCAGCACGCGGCAGCAGCACCGTGCAGCAGCAGCAGCACATGGCAGTGGCAGCAAGCGGCAATGGCAGTGCACGGTACCGGCAACATGTGGCAGCGCCAACATGTGGCAGCTGCCGTGCAACACACGGCAGCAGCAGCATTCTGAAATCACATTTAGAATTATATTCTTATTATTATTATTATTTGGAGACTTACCTGAGCGAGTAATGCTTACCCTTCACGAGCAGAATGGCAAAAGTGATGTTGGCAAGATCCAACAAATTGCTGAAGCTCCAAGTTTGGCAGCCAAAATGCTTAATATCTATACAAATTGCGGGCTATAGATGAAGCGGTAGCTATAATAGTGGACAATAATTGCTGTGCGATACAGATTCACTGTCAACTGAATGTTGTAAGGATATTTCTTTCTAGACCCATTAGCAGGCCATTGAGTATAAACATTTTATATCCTAAACAAATAAAAACAAAACCTTTAGAGCATGAATCTTGCAGGGCTGGCCAGTGCCCTGCAGGATACATAGCTACTACATGCAACAAAAGACTGAAAACACCTAGCTAAACAGGTCAGAAAATGCTTTAAAAAGCTTTAAAATTGCCTAACAGAAATCATTTCATTTTCGTCGCGATGGTATAAATTCCCGAGGGCCTTACACTACTAGGTCTCCTTACAGGGGCGGACGACTGTATAAATACCCAGGGGCCTTACACTACTAGGACTCCTTACAGGGGTGGACTACTAAACAAATTCCCAGGGGCCTTACATAAACGATTACATAACCGACAAAAAACTGTAATAACAAAAACGGAATAAACTAAATAAAAAAACTAAAAGCAACTAAATAAAAATTACTAGACTAGCTAATAAAAGCGGTAGCAATAAATAAACTAAAAATAACTGAAAGATACTAGGCTAGCTAATAAAAGCAGTAGCAGATAACAAGAAATTACCAGAGCAAAATGTGATTGGTGGTGTGAGGTGGCCAGCCATTACAAACCATTCTTGCTATGCAAAGGGCGGGAAGCAATTAAATGACACAAGGGTAGTTAAGCCTATGCCATTTCATTGCCTTTGCAGTGATAATGATGCAACATGCCAAGATGCAGTGAACACTACCTGAATGGGGTGTTTTATTGCTTTGCACCATAACTCCAGCAGAGGTGATAGCACTAGCACGTGCTCCATATGTGCCACCCCAATTCATATGGGGAGAGTTAGATAAATAATAATATTATTATTAATCATTTTAGCTTCTATGACATAGAGTTCTACTGTGGAGGCCATGAAAGTAGACTGCGTGGGGTCAAATCTCGCTCCCTGCACGTAATGATGAAGAATATCTCACGCTGAAATCCTTTTGAGCGGTCAGGCAACGCGTGTGACGACGCGCGACGATGAGCGACAACGCGCGCGGGAAAACGCGCGCGGTTCCATGCATGAGCACCACTACTGTGCGAGTACCGAACCGAACAAATCATTTCCTATATAACTAAATTTGTATTATGCTTAAGAAGTTGGCCATGATGCTTACCTTTAGCAAGATTGCTTGGCGGCGGTGGTTTGATAATCATCTTCCAGAAAGGTCCAGCAATACTTCAGCTCCAATATGTACTAGCCAAGAGAGTAGCTGACTATACAATTTGCAGGCTACAATAGCAGATTAATGCTGTACGACTAAGATTAACTGCCAACTAGCATTGTGAGGATAATTCTTCCTTGACCAGGCTGGAAGTGTTTGACTAAAACTTTTCATATTCCATACCATATTATATCCTTAAAGCATGAATCCTGCAGGGCTGGCCAGTGCCCTGCAGGAAAGATGGTGACTGCATGAAACAAAAGACTGAGCAAACCTAGCTAAACAGGTCAGAAAATGCTTTTAAAAGCCTAGAAATTGCCTAACAGAAATCAGTGCATTTACCTCGCGATGGTATAAATTCCCGAGGGCCTTACACTACTAGGACTCCTTACAGGGGCGGACGACTGTATAAATTCCCAGGGGCCTTACACTACTAGGACTCCTTACAGGGGTGGACGACTGAAAAAATTCTCAGGGGCCTTACATAAACAAACGACCAAAACTAAAACAACTAAAACGAAATAAACTATATAACTAAACTAAAAATAACTAAAAAATACTAGACTAGCTAATAAAAGCGGTAGCAATAATATTTATATTTATTGAAAGTTATCATAGAATCAAGAAATGGCATGAAGGATTAAAGAACACGAGCTAAGCTTAGCTGTGACTGCTGCATATTAAGTGACTGCTCGTTCACCTTCTGCCGTACACAAACAGCACGAGTCATTAATAAATGTAGCAGTCAATGTGTCAACGATTTTGGTAGATATAATTGCATGCTATTAAATGTATTGTTGTGCAACCCCGTGCGATGAATTTGGTGTTGCACCCCTCGCAAACGAGGCCTGTTTCAGAAGCCGACAATTCCTGTAGGCGTCGGTGATTTTTCGTTAACCGTTGTTGCACTTTTAGAGGCGAAAACGGTACAGAGTGCAACGGAAATCGTGATTTCGGAGCTAATACGGACACTGAATCCACGTTTACAGTGACACTGTGGTCACCTTGACAACCTAGCTAAAGAGTTCAGAAAATGTTTTAAATAGCCTAAAAATTGTCTAACAGAAATCAGCGCCTTTTCCGCGATGACATAGATTCCCGAGGGCCATACATGACAAGCACTCCTTACAGGGGCTGGATGTACGACATGAAAACGTAACTAAAACAACTAGAACTAAACTAAATAAACTAAGAGCAACTAAAAGATCTAAAAACATGTTATATGCACGCCGCAACAGACATACCCAACAATATTGACAAGTGTTGAGGGACATGGCAGCAAGGATGCCAGCTCGCTTCCTCTACAAGGCTGGTATTTATTGTAGTAGTTGATGAGTCCTCTCGAGATGTTGACAGGGTGCTTCTTGCACCTTATACTTTGATAGTGTGTGCTACTACAGTTATCATGCATAAACTTCCTCATATATTCCATATTTTCTCTGGATGTGGCACACTGATCATTTATATACTACTATGCATGTCAGCAGCAGCAGCTACATATATAGCTGTATACTTTTATAAGGCTGTGTAGTAGTCGTAGTTATATGGCACACACTAAAACAATATAAAGTGTAAGAAGCAGTCTCTCAACATTTCGAGAGGCATTTTTAGAATTCAACTACTACATACAGGCTGGTTGCGTGATGATTGTGCGTGGGATCTTAACATCCAGATGTTGATAGGACTACTGTCTCTGGATGCATGCACAAAAAAGGGGATCTTAAATATCTAGTTGGACCATATTTTTTTGCTTCACCCGTGCGTGGGCACTACCTGGCAGTCCCTACTACCTTCCCCAGTACCGTATTCCAGCAGGGCACCCTCATCCATTCACCCTCATCCGCGGACCTCGTTCTCCGAAATCAGTGATTGCTACCGCTGTATATAGCTGGTCTAGTAATCGTTATTAGTTAATTATTAGTTAAATAGGTATTAATAATATTAGTTTTTAAGTAGTTGTTTTAGTTTATTTTGGAAGTTGAATTGCGTTTTCGTTTTTTTCGTTTAGCATATTTCCTTTGTCGTACTGTCGCCCCTATTACCGAGACCTAGTAGTGTAAGGCCCTCGGGAATTTAGACCGTCGCAGCCAAAACGTGATTTTGTGTTCGCAAAATCTTCTTTTATTTAGCTGGCCTAGAACTAATGGATGCAGTCTTTTAGCCGTAATTGCTTCTTTTCCTCCTTGGGTCAGTTCAGCAAACTTTTGTCTTGTCGTACTGTCGCCCCTATTACCGAGTCCTAGTAGTGTAAGGCCCTCGGGAATTTAGACCGTCGCAGCCAAAACGTGATTTTGTGTTCGCGAAATCTTCTTTTATTTAGCTGGCCTAGAACTAATGGATGCAGTCTTTTAGCCGTAATTGCTTCTTTTCCTCCTTGGGTCAGTTCAGCAAACTTTTGTCTTGTCGTACTGTCGCCCCTATTACCGAGACCTAGTAGTGTAAGGCCCTCGGGAATTTAGGCAGTCGGCGATGTATGCTTGCTTGGCTCGACCGGGCCTTATGACATGTAACAAACTTTCTACGCAGCAATTTATTATTAATGCAGCTTTATCGTAAAGTGTCGTGCTGATCCATATATAGGTATAGGATAAATAGGTACTCGGATGCCTACAGAGTTGCACAGTTAAGGCCGGAGCTCTCTTTCCGACGCCATGCAATAGTCAGCTCATGCTTTAGGATATCGACTACATGTGTATGCCAATCATTGGAGCTTCTGTCATCAAGATCATCTACATCGCTTTTGCCAGCCTGGTGGCACAAGGTGAGCATTCCAGCCGAAGATAACATGCCTTGATGAGTACATAATCGTCTGAATGAATGCAATGGTTATATACAGGCAATGCAATGGAGAATCGGAAAATTTACCCAAGGACACGTCCTCGCCGCAGCATTGTTGGTGGAAGTCCGCTGCTGCTTGCAGCATTTGCCGTACTCGCTATTGTCGCGATCTTTGGTGTAACATTCGTCAATGCGACTCGCCAAGGCAAGTTAATCTATCATTAAATCAATTAGGAAGTCGTCTTTGTTTTTACGCACAGCTGTAAGTTAGACTTCTCCTGATCAATGGATTAGCCATTAAACGCCGCGTACTTAAGGTACCTAATTTAGTTGGGCTTTTTTATGATATATTTAGCTATGGCAAATGTAACGTGATATGATTTCCTTTAATGCAGAAATAACGTGGACTGTAGAAATAGGACGGCGATCATAGCTTGCTTTCACGTTGTGCACAGTACAGGATGTTTGTTTCGATCTTTACTCGCATTCTGATCTACCTTATGTTCATTTTTATTGAACCCAGCCGCTTGCTCTTGCGATGATTCGCAGGTGCCAAGCGTACTCGTGATGCACCCCAGCAAACATCTGCACGTCGGGCGCGCTATGATTCCGACGAAGACATTGATGCTGGCAATGACGTGGCACCCGATCCCGGCCCGTCAGTGATAAATCCGGCTGGTAACAATATGGCTGCGGCACCAACCGTGACTACTCAACATGCCTCGCCTCCTTCAACATCGTCTCCGAATGTGCTGCTTCCAGTACCGAACCCATCAGCTATGCACGCAATGATGGCCGCAATGTTTGCCAGTCCTGAGTTCCTTCGGCACATGGCAACGGTGAGTAGTATGTGTATGGTAACAAACAACCTACCATGACCTAGCTAGCAGATAGGTGCAACCGGGGTATGAAATGCGAACAATGAGCTTTTTAATATGCTTGCTATGATCGTTTTATTCTTGCAACGTGCTATTATTTGCACTGATGATACATAACCTAAATATTAAGGGCAGGAAATTGATCTTATTTTCATTTGCTTATGTATGCAGGCCCTGCAGCAAATCCCGCAAACACATGGTGCATCTCCTCCAGCTGCACCGCCACAAGTACCTGCTTCTGGGACCACAATGCCATCACCACAACCACCACATGTACCACCACCTCCCGAACCTACGGCCACTAATGGTATCACTGATGAACAAAGTGAGTGGCAATGGGCTTGTGCCTGCACCGACAGTGACATTAGCATGTACATAGAAACAAGAAAACGGCTAGACTTACATATGGCCAACGTCTTTCAGCACGCAATGATGTGCCCACTGTGCTCATGTGTATTTCTTGGGGATAAAGTTCACGATAAAAAGTGGGTGCATAACCACACCAGGTGGTATGCGCTAAGTGCACCTGAAACAATTGAATCCCTACCAGGGGTTAAGGAGTGTCCAAATAATCGATCTTGGGTGCAGGAAAGGAAAAATGGTACCAGCGTTAAGATATGCATGCAGTGTCATACAGCCAAAACCAAGGATGCTGAAGCGAATCCTAGATGGAAATGGCTCTCATTTGCCAAGGCACCTTCACAGATAGTTACATTCCTGCGATGTTGGCTTCCACGTCAACCGTTTGAAGTTCTATCTAGCTTATCTTTTCTTGTTCCACACATTAACTTTGGCCGCCTCACACGGTCCTTTGACTATGTCCGATCTGAGGGCTTGGTCAGCGCCACTAGCCTTGATCAGGGTTTTCTTGGTCCTTACGTTGCTAAAATACGGCAAATAACCCCTGACATGAAAACACGTGTTACCATAGCACAGACTAAGCTACGTGAATGTAGCAGCAACTTCAGAAAATTTCAGACCCTTCATGATAGGAATCTCGCAGATCCATCCATGTTGCCAATTGTAGAGCCCAGCGACATTCCAACCATAGAGGAAAACTGTGCACGGGCCCCTATTCCTACCCAAGATGGACATGGGCTTGTTGCAACAGCTATTACTCATAACAGCTATAACTCATCTATGTGTGCGACCTGATGAACACACAAGCCCGCCTGTTATGGGGGAGGCAACAGATACATCAGGAAGTATGCACCACATTCATCTATATAACAAACATGACGAGGGGATGACTGCAGAAATTGCCACACATCCATATTTGTTCCCTGCTGACATAGGTGCATGGAACACTGAGCATCAAAGTTCCACAAATAGATGCGGTACATTGCCAAAGTACTTTCAGTTTAGAACAAACGAACAGTGGCTAACGAACTTTTCTATGAATCCATCTGTTGTATTAGAAACCAATTGATGGTGGCATCGAAAGATACCGGTTGTTGGGCCAGAGCCCGATTATATAGCATCACAGAGCCGGAGATCCAAGTCGTACTTGGGTGATGTCGTAGAGTCTCGAATCAGACGTGACGGCCAGAGGTCACTCCAACAACCGGAAAGTCAGTGAACCAGGAACCAGGCGTTCCACTATTTACCATTCAGTCGGTAAATAGCCCAATCCAGACAGGTTCTGGACTTCTGTCAAGTACGGACACTTGGAAGGGTTGGTTAGTAAATGGCGGGCGGCGGTTAACTAATCCGTAATCCTGGTTACGAATTGGTTACCATCAGTTAGTAAGTTAGTTAGTTAAACAGGTATTAACAACGGTTAACAGAGTGCTAAATATCTCTTAAGCATGCACGGAAATGCTTAAGGATACAACAACTGTTCCCCCTCTAGATGCAGCGTCCCCGATGCATAAGACAGAAGCCACAGGCAGGTAGTATAGGGCAATGGATCAGAGAAAGCCCTGCTTAGCTTGTGCCCGTTGCTTAGCTTCGTCCAGCATGGGTTTCATGTCAGAGGTGAAGTTGCGTGCAGGTTCCCAGCTATTATGCTCAGAGGAATACCCAGACCACTTGACTAGGTACTCATGCATGATGCGCTTGCGTCTACCCTTGCCAACACGGCGTGCCCTGTGGTCTAATATGCGTTCCACAGCATACAGGGTTTGCTTGCCCGACAGCCACGTAGTGGGGCTGGCCTCCGTGACAGGGGGAGTGCTTTTTTCAGTTTCAGGCAGGGTACCCCGGTATGGGCGTATGAGGGAGACATGGAACGTGGGGTGAATGCGCAGATCAGATGGCAGTTGCAGCTCTACGGCTACTGAGCCTACCATGCGCACTACAGGGTATGGCCCCACGAAGCGTGGTAACAGCTTACGGGAACCATCAGCCAGGGAGCGTAAGTTCTTAGTGCTCAACATGACCAATTGACCCTTGGTGAAGGTGACGTCCTTCTTGGACTTGTTGTAATAGTCCGTAGCCCGTTGCTGTGCAGCTTCCAGGCAAGCCTTAGCATCAGTTAGTCGGGACACAAAGGACTTGGCAAATGTCTTTGCAGCGGGTACATTAACATCCAGCTCCCGCCAGACAGGTAAGGCAGGGTTATACCCGTAGTTCAGGAAGAACGGACTGTTGCCAACTGAACGGTTGGTGGCATTGTTAATGGCAAACTCAGCAGCGGTAAGGTATGTATCCCATGCAGTGGGTGTACGGCCAGTAAAGTTACGCAGCATATCACCCAGGACACGGTTTACCCGCTCTGTCTGCCCATCGGACTGGGGGTGGTAGGCGGTGGACAGGTTCACCCGCATTCCTACCAGTGTTCCCAGGGCGCCCCAAAACTTACTTGCAAACTGAGTACCGCGATCAGACACCACGGACTTGGGGACCCCATGCAAACGTACCACGTTATCAAAGAACAGACGGGCCGTTTGCTCAGCTGTGCAGGATGATGTCGTGGGGGCCAGGTGGACCATCTTTGTGAAGCGGTCGACAAGGACCAACACGGCGTCGTATCCTCCCTCAGTTTTGGGCAGCGCAACTACAAAGTCCATGGAAACACTCTCCCAGGGGGCGTTAGGAATAGGTAAAGGTTGAAGGTGCCCGTGAGGTTTCCCAGATTGGGCCTTATTGCGCTGACACAGGTCACAGGAGAGGACATAATTCTCAGCGTCCTTAGCCATGCGAGGCCACCAGAATTGGCGACGCAAAAGCTCCAGAAGTCGCGTGCAGCCAGGGTGCCCAGCCAGAGGACCATCATGCAAACGTGACAACAGCTCACGGCGCAGGGAGTCGTCATTAGGAATGACAATTTGGCGGTTGGAACCTTCCTGTCGGATCCATAACCCATGCTCGTTTACCAAGTGCCCCGTGTTACTAGGATCAGAGAACGACGGGTCAGATGCATAAGCAGTTTTTAAGCGCTTGGCAAAGTCAGAGGGCACAACAGACTGTGGCACCTGAGACTTACTGCGTGTGGTTACCGCCAGGATGGCTGCATGCAACGAAGGGTGCCTGCTGAGAGCATCGGCGATGTTCAGTGAGCCGCTCAGGTACTCCCAGTCAAAGTTGAACCGGGCCAAGTACTCCATCCAGCGGGTCTGGCGACGGTTAAGGGATGGCACACCTTGCAGAAAGGTAAGGGGTTTGTGATCAGTCTTAAGGGCGAATGGACGACCCTCAAGATAACACCGCCATTCCTTCAAGGCATGTAAGACCGCCAACAACTCCTGCTCCCCTGTAGTATAACGGGTTTCTGCTCCCGAGAATTTCTTACTCGTGAATGCAATGGGGCGTCCCTGTTGCAGCAGTACAGCCCCCGTGCCGTGTAGAGATGCATCAGTTATGACCTCAACACAAAATGGCAATGAGTAATCAGGGAAGTGCAGGATGATGTCATCAGAGACAGCATGCTTCAGGGCATTGAATGCTTCTTGGCATGCAGGGGTCCAGGCCTCAGGTGAAGAGAATGCTCCCTTACGTGTCAGATTTGTCAGAGGTGCGGCTATGACTGAGTAGCGCTCTATGAACTTACGGAAGTAGTTGGTCAGGCCCAAAAACTTACGAAGTTCCTGCAGGTTGGAGGGCACAGGCCAATCCCGTACAACCAAAGTCTTCCGGGGGTCCATCCGAACGCCATCCTGAGACACTATATGCCCCAGGTACTCCACCTGTGGTTGTGCCCAGTGGCACTTAGTGCGCTTAGCATACAGCTGCTCACGCCACAGTATCTCAAAGACCTGGTGAAGGTGCTGCAGATGCTCCTCGCGGGTCTTTGAAAACACCAGGATGTCATCCAGATAACAGATGATGAACTTGTCGATGTATGGCCTGAAGATACGGTCCATGACAGCTTGGAACGTTGCCGGAGCATTAGTTAGTCCGAAGCTCAGGACGGTATACTCATAATGGCCAAACGGCGTACGGAAAGCCGTTTTAGGGATATCAGACTCAGATATCCGGATCTGATTATACCCCTGCTGGAGATCAATGGAGCTAAAGTATGCAGAACCCTTCAGCTTATCCAGCAAATCATCGACACGTGGAAGGGGGTAACGGTTCTTGACCGTAGCGGCATTCAGCCCCCTATAGTCAATGCACATTCTCAGGGTCCCATCCTTCTTACCCACGAACAGAATAGGGGCGGAGTATGGGGATGTGCTCGGCCGTATCATACCTTTCTTCATCAGATCAGTGACCTGTCGCTTAACCTCATCCAGCTCCAAGGGGCTTAGCCGGTACATGGGCCGGGAGATGGGGTGCGAGCCAGGTGCAAGAGGTATGGTGTGATCCACAGGCCGCATTGGAGGTTTGCCAGGGACCTCCTGGAATATATCTGCATATTCCTGTAACAGGGCCTCAAGCTCAGGGTCAGTAGTATCAGATGGGATGGAAGTTGCATTCAGGTGCAACTTGGGCCGTACTAATAAGGCATGGGCCCCCTTGCGGATCATGCGTACCGCAGCTTTTCGGCCAATAGCTTCGGGTTCAGCATGTTGGCAGATAGCAGTGGCAGCATAATTAAAGCAAGGCTCAGGTTTCATCTGCTCTGATGGCTGTCCGGCAGTAGTAAAGGGAACCTTGTAAACCAGAGTCCCCTTACGCAGGCGCAAGGTCTTAGACTCATAGTCCAGGGCAGCCCCATACTGCGCTAGGGTGGATGACCCCAGGATATACGTGGCAGCATCTGTGAGCTCAGGCAATACGTATGGACGGACATTTAACCTCAAAGGACCTGCAGAAAGACGGAGATTGACCTGCCCCAATATACTTTGCTTACCCCCATCGGCGAGAGTAACTTGTGACCAGGAGCATGGGCTTGGCTTGAGTCCGAGCTGCGAGACCACTGATACTGATATGAAGTCATCACTGGCTCCAGAATCAGCGAGGGCGGTGAATGTGCGACCAGCCGTACTTACGGGGATCAAAGGTACACCAGCGCCTATCAGGGCAGCAGCTTCAGGACATAGGAGGGCTGAAATACAGGGTTCAGCCTCAGGTATCCCCTCCTTAGCCATTCCAGGGGCAGCAAACCAGACGTCAACAGAGTATGGGCTCCCAGGAATCTGGACGGCCTCACCTGCCATATCTATACTATGGAAGAGAGCCGTACCTGGGGAAAACCTTAGCACCCGTTGCATCCCAGCCAAGAAGGAAGGGCTACGTCGGGACACATACTCAGGCAATAGGAGACAACCTGAAGTCTCAGGGCGTTGACGTTTGCATGCCCGAAAGTGAGCCAACTGCTTCTGAAGCTCACACAGTGAAGAGGGGGTGAACAAGACAGTATGCCCGCCCAAATTAACAGCAGAGAGGGGACGACCTTGAGGCTCAAACAGGTTACACAGGGCATCAAAGCCAGCACGGACCGTTCGAGCGTCAAAAGAAAAACGTCGCCCTATTGCTTGCTCAATCTGACTCAGGACGGCAGGTAGTAGTGCCCGTACTGCACGGCACTTAGTAACTGTCTTGCACACGACAGAGATCCCAGGTGGTGACCCCTCTATCCCAGCCTGGGCAAGGTCCTAGTGACCCTTGCCCTTCGGGTCCTCTGCCAACATAATGGGGCAAGTATCTACCCGATGCTGGTCGGACCCACAGCGGAGACAGATCCCCTTCTGCTTGCGGTGCAAGAACTCCCAACGAGTGCACTTAAAGGTGTCGAGGAACTCCATGGGGTCCTTTCCCTTATGGCCCTTCTGCACTTGGCCTTCCTTGGGGGCCAAGTTCTTCCCCTTCTGCCCTCCACGCTTAGACTTACCGGCGCCCTTGCCCTCACGCGGCTGCCCTTCCTGCCCGTTGGTATCTGTTCGAGCGGATGCAGTCCGCGGCCTCTTGGGTGGGGGCGCCGGGGTCTCATCCAAGGGATCCTCATCAGCTCCCATATCCTGAATGGACAAAGCGTTAAGTTTGGGGCGGGCCTGCTTTTCAGCAATCCTACGAGCAGTAAACCTGGTTTCAGCTCCCAGGGCGAACCGAACCAAGTCCTTGTAGGACTCAAAGGTGCTACCCGTCAGATCCGTGGCACATTCCCCACTAAGGTCAGCAGAGAGACCTTGCTGGAACCAAAACACACGCTCGCTATCAGACAGTCCTGCAATGGGGGTGACAAGGGCCTCAAAGCGGCTCTGATAGGAGGAGACAGATTCCCCAGGGCGCATGCGGTATTTGCCAGCAGACAGTTTGTGGCGTGCCTCTGTAGCACGTGACTGGATCTGGGGTGCAAAACGGGCAAGCAGCGCTTCCAGCAGTTCCTCAGATGTATAGGTATCCCTCGCATTAGTCCACTGATCATGCCATGTCTTCGCCGCACCCTCAAGGGCATTGGCCAGGAAAAGACAGCGCATAGAGTCCTGGTGACCCCCACGGACTAAGGTGAAGTACTTCCTAACATCACGGACAAAGGACCTGGTGCGCGGTGCAGTCACTCGCCCTAAATCAGATAGCTTAACATCTGCAGCAATATTAAGCTTAGGCACCGGAATCCTCATTTTCATCACCTCATCCTCATGTCCAGTATGAGGGGGCGCAGATGGCCCAGCAGAGGTGCCCGCAGCAGCAGCATCAGTGGTAGCAGCAGCAGCGGCCATCCCAGCAGCTTCAGTGGCATTAGGCACCAGGTAATTTTGCACTACAGGGCCACGAGCATAAAAAGGGGATAGGATGGGACATAAGCTGGGGACGTTGGTGCCTCAGGGGTTGCTATGCCGCCTGATGCCAAAGGTGGTGGGGCTCTAGCCTGCAGAGTTGGACAGCCCGCCACAGGAGCACTTGATGGCTGTGTCAACCAGGAAAAGCGTTCCCACCTATTAGCCTGGCTAACATTAGTGGCAACCCGGCCAACATACTGAAATGCGTTGGCGACAGCAGCAGATACAGCATTTGCAAAGTTCGCGGCTTGCATAATCTATGCCTGAAAGCCTAACAGAGCGAACAGCAAACGTCTGCTAAAGTTGAAGGCAAAGGCTAGGGCCAGGGCCTACCCAAAACTTCGATGCCTTCAACGAAACTCAAATATTCAGCAGTCCGCGAACGGAGCTTGCTGAGCAGAGCTCGGAGCGACGGTGCAGAAATGTCGCTCTGGCTGGCCGAACCTGCAAAAGCACTTGCAGCAAGCGTAGCAGGTGCAATACCTTTCAAGAAAATACAAGGTATAATTATTGCAAAACCGTGAAGTAAATCTGCGAGGTTGGCTCCTGAGTTCGGTCAGGCACAATGGCACAGTCGAAGCTGCGACCTCACAAAATTGCAATGCGAACTGCAAAACAGATTCTAAATATAAACCTATACTGCAGGCAATTAATTCGGGACAGTAAAAACAAGACGTCGGCAAAGCGAGTTCCGGTCGTCGCACCAACTAATAAGTGCGACCTAGCAAAAGCAAAGCCGAAATCACAGAAAACAGATTCTAATTATCGCCTATTGATTGCCAAATTTACAGACCAGCATTGGCAGCGGCAGCAAGGATAGCGGCCCCCAATTCGTCGTCCATTTCCATAGCGAGTTCGGGAGGGGGGAGGTCTTGGTCGACGTCCATTGCTTGAGAGCTTTACTGGGCTAAATCCGACGGATAATTGTAGGTGATCAGGGAGACTGGAGCGGAAGACTTGAACGGAAGGCTTTCGAGACGTCCCAGGGAGGAACAGTCTCGATACCAGCTTGTTGTATTAGAAACCAATTGATGGTGGCATCGAAAGATACCGGTTGTTGGGCCAGAGCCCGATTATATAGCATCACAGAGCCGGAGATCCAAGTCGTACTTGGGTGATGTCGTAGAGTCTCGAATCAGACGTGACGGCCAGAGGTCACTCCAACAACCGGAAAGTCAGTGAACCAGGAACCAGGCGTTCCACTATTTACCATTCAGTCGGTAAATAGCCCAATCCAGACAGGTTCTGGACTTCTGTCAAGTACGGACACTTGGAAGGGTTGGTTAGTAAATGGCGGGCGGCGGTTAACTAATCCGTAATCCTGGTTACGAATTGGTTACCGTCAGTTAGTAAGTTAGTTAGTTAAACAGGTATTAACAACGGTTAACAGAGTGCTAAATATCTCTTAAGCATGCACGGAAATGCTTAAGGATACAACACCATCATACTTGCTCACTATGTACCAGCTTGCCCTTAAACTTCACACGCACAAGGTTAGCTGTGCTGTATCAGCCCAAGCTAGGCAAAACTTTAATCTAACTTATGAGGATTCCCCTACCAACTTATAGGGGGGATAACAGCGCCTAACTGGCTTGCCTGTTAGAAAATGTTAGTGTAACAGAGGTCTCTAACAAATCGGGAGTTGTCTGATGGTGTTTGGGCTAGGTGCAGGTCCATCTGGCTGTCAACAACAATGTTGACAAAGTAGAACAAGAATTCACATTGTTGAGTACTATTTATGACTGTCTGATGGTGTTTTGGCATTTTTTAGGCTGTTTGGTGGTGTTAATGAATGTTGGATGGGACTTAAATCCTGCTGTAACAGACTGCAACTGTTCTACCTGCTGTGTTATTAGGTCAACTGTTACATACACCATCAATCATGCTACTGCAATATCAGTCAAGGCATTAAAAAGGTAAATGACAAGCCAAGCCATATGCACAAAGAACACTGCAGTGAAGTAACCATACTATGGCTCAAGGCATCCTCATGACCATAGACCAACACATGAGCAGTTCAACCCAAATATCTCCATATAGAGGTAGCCCATACAAAAGATCTGTATCACCCTGCCAATTTTTGCCCGTGTTGTGTGGCAATGTCAAAATATGGCCGTGCAGTCTGCAGTCCAGAGAAACATACAATCTTTGCCTGCCCATTGAAGAAATGACCATAACAAGGATTGATCCCATGACTATTCATATCTTATCATTGAGCGAATTATGACAGGCCGTTTGTCTGATACATAATACCTACTTATATAGAATCTGACAATTGGTTGCTGGCTCTACGTTTGAGTTGTAACTACCGAATCCAGACTGCCTGGTCTGGATTCTACAGTTGTAGCATTCATTTCCACGACTTGCTAACTGTATGTAGGTTCCAGACTTGTTGGTCTGGATCTTACAGTTAACTGTCAGTTCCAGACTTGCTGGTCTGGAACTTACAGTTGATATCCGTTATCGCATCAACCTTTGAATTATGCAAGCCTGACAGGTGCGAATGCCACGCACTGCCCCTTGTTCCCTATTAACCAAAATCACTTGCGTGTCACGCCAAAGTACCGTAAATCGAACACAACTAGTGCCGTACCGTCACTTGCCCCCCCAGCGCCGTGCCTAGTATGTCTGGCGCTGGTGGTTCGGACAGGACTGATGTACACCTTGAGTACCTCAACGGTGTCTCCGCTCTCTCTAAACAAGGCGTCTCTCCAAAACACCGTGGCAAAGATTACCACCCAAAGGCATCCGCTACTTCGGCACAACACCATTCTGCCCTCCTTCTGATGAGCAGAGAGCCATTTCATCCAGGCCTCATCACCCATGGTGATATACTCTATCGGGACCCGTGCTGCCGTGACTATACCGGCCTGATCCACCACGCTGGGTAGAACCAAATCTAACAATTCAGATGACAACCCAGAAACAACTGCCTCCGCGCACGGCATTCCGCTGCTAACCAGGGCACCGGGCCCCACTGACTCACGGATTCCCGTGCTAAGTAGCCGTCGCACACTGCACCCTGCTTCAAGCAGAATCGCCCTTAGCTCATTGCTCCACTCGAAAGGTAAAAGCACCCTGCGCATCTTTTCCAGCATGAGGACGCTCAATAGGTTCCTCAGCTCCTGCGTGCTCGGCTGGTACTGGACCAGAACCGGGCGTGTTAGTGCCGTGTGCAGCGCCACCACCTTGGTTCGGCTATGCCAGCCCGGCATGCCCTGCCCCAGAGCTGCCTCCACTCCTCGTACTTCTCCCAGTGCCCACTCAGCTAAGGCTCCTTGCCGTACTGCTGTGCTCCTTGTGTTTTTCTTGTCCGGCGCACTGAAGGTCAGGCGTGCACGCAGCTCTGGCAAGCCAACTTCCTCGATCTCTCCGTCCTCATACACTATCTGGAACCTGTGTGCGCGTCCTTGCCTTCCTAGGTAAGATGACACGCCTAACTTGCGTCCATCCCGCCTGCCACGTCCGCGCGGCTCACGCATAACGGCAGCGCCCACTAGCTCCTTCAGATGCTGGGGTACCGCCGCTGCGATCTTGAGCCCGGCGTCGACAGCCTGGGCACCCATTGGGCCGTGCACCGTGGGCAGTACCAGGCACCCTCCGGTACCTCAGTCAGCGGTGGCTTGAGGCAATAAGTGTGCCACCCAGCACCGCAATTGTCACAAAGCAACATCCACTCCTCACCATCAGGGAATTTGCACACCTCACAAGGCAAACTGGCAGAAGGCCTAGCCAGCCTAGGGTCTATGGTGTGATCATCAATGGGCAAATGACATGGGGCGCAGTGTGTGACGTGCACCGTGATGCGATTGCCATATCGTCCCTCTAGCTGTAGCACACCCGTTGGCCGTACCTCCACCACCTGCAGTATCTCTGGCCGCGCCTGAGGCTCCAGGGCAGTTCGGCCAGTAGTGTTGCGGTAATACACGTAGTCTCCCATCTCGAAACGGCGCATCCGGGGTAACATCGCACCTCCCCTCAACCGCGCATACCTCAGCAAATCACGGTGCTGCGCGATCAGAAGGTTGGCTCCTGCGATGGCCATGTGCCTTCGCAGAATGGCGGCGTGCTGCATGATGGCTCACGCGGCCGCCTTGGGATCATCTAAGTCCACCTCGTGTGAAAACCTCTCCCTTATTGCCGGTGGGATGGTGGGCTCCACCGCATACAAGATGTGGTAAGGCGCTACGCGAGAGGATGACTGCACGGAGCAGTTATATCCCAGCATCACGTACGCCAGGTGCTTGTCCCACTCGGCGTTACCTCCTCCGGCTTCCGCAATCCTGCGCAACGCATTCTTGCACGTTTGGATGGCCCTTTCGGTTAGGCCGTTTGCCTGAGGGTGGTTCGCTGAAGTCTGCCTGTGATCGATCAGTGCATCGACCAGTAATTGGGCAAACTCTCCTTTCCACTCGCTCCCTTGATCCGTGCAAACCTCTGCGCATGCGCCATACCGCCCGAGGACATGCTGCTGAAAGGCAAAGGCCGTCTGCTCCGCATGCTTGTCGGGCAGTGGAATTAAGACCACGTACTTGGAGAAATGCTCGACACAGACCATGACATACGTGTGCCCTCTTGCCGTCTGGCAGAAGGGTCCGCATAGGTCCACGCCCCAATGGTAGAACAGGCCACATACCGGTAGGGAATTGAGCGAGGGTGCTTGCGCAGAGAAGGTCGCGTTGACCCTGTCACATGCCGCGCAATGCCGCACGACCGTCGCTACGTCCTCGGCCATGCCGCGCCACCAATAGCCGGCGAGCAGTAGACCAAGGGTACGCCTGACTCCGAAGTGCCCTGTATCTTCGTGTGTCCTCTTGACCACCTCCACACGCTCCGTGGGCTTGGGTACTACTCGTCCCTTGCCACCTTGATCCAAGCGGTAGAGCACGCCTCCCTGCATGCGATAGGACTTGGCCCTTCGCACACATGTCCTTTGTTCGGAGGGGCTCGCTCCCGGAGGCGGCACCCCATGTACGAGCAAGTGAAGGGTATCGTCGTCCTCCCATATGTCCTGGTTGCTTCCTTCTTCAGCTTTTGACGTGACCAGAGTGGCGAGGTAGGGCCGGTCCTCAAGGTCGCGTCCTGCGTGCGTTGCCAGGGCTACTGCCACGCCATGCGAAGTGGTTTGTCAGCCTGCTCCAGGCACTTGACTTGTCCCGCCACCACTTGCAGCACTGCCAGTATGCTGGCAAGGTACGTGACGTCGTGAATGTGCGCGAATAGCTGCCTGCGCTGATCAATCGCCACATTGTCCAGCCGCGTGCTGTCTGCCTCCAATCCCAGGATCCTTTCACACTCCGCAGGGCAGAGTGCGTCGTACTGCCCCGTGACACTGTTGTACACGGGCGTGCTCCGCGTCAGAGAGCCAGAAGTGCCGACGCATCCAATCGAGCCAGGGTACAGGGCCCTGACTGGGTTGTCATCATGATCACATGGGTAAAAGGGGCTTCTCATTTGTCGTGAAGGTGTGGGTGCGGTATGCTCCTCTGCGAGAACATCCTATTCCCTTGTTGGAGAAATCCGTGTGCAGTACCAGTGGGCGGTTGTAGTCAATTCACCGCAGCACGATTCCCTCCTTGGTGAATGCAGCCTTGATTGATTCAAAGGCGTGCTGCTGCGCTGGCCCCCATCGCCACGGTTCGTCCTTCTTTAGCAGCTTGTTGAGGTCCACTGCGAGCTGGCTCATGTTTGGGACGTAGCAGCGGTAGTAGTTGATAAATCCTAGCTGCGTCCTGAGCTCTGACACATTGTGCGGGGGTTGTAAGGCCATGATTGCCGCTACCTTGGCTTGGTGCGGGCTTATTCCTGAGGCGCTTAGATTGTGCCCCAGATATTCGATGACGTCCGCTCCAAAGATGGACTTGTCCGGGTGGGCACGGAGCCCACACGCGGCAAGGGCGTCCAGTCTTTGACGTGCTGCTCGGGCGACTCTGACCAGATCAGTACGTCGTCAATGAAGGCGATGCTGATGTCGTCCAGTCCTGCCTTGGTTAGCTCGTAGTCCATTATGCGCTGGAATTTGGCGCTTGCGTTCTTGAGGCCGTACGGCATTCGGGTGTACATCATGAGTTTGTTACCCACCCAGTACGCCGTCTTGGGTTGATCCTCCGATCGGATGGGGATCTGGAGGAAGCCTTGCCTCAGGTCGAGCTTGGAGAAGATTACGGCCTTGCCTACGCGCTGAAAGATCTCCTCAGGGCGGTGGAGGCCGTATCTGTCCGAAAGCGTGTGCTGATTAACTGGACGGTAGTCCTGTGCCATACGGGAATCCGTCCATTGACCAGTGTCCGGGTCCTTCTTGGCGGCTAGTACCGGGTTAACTGCACAGATCGTGGGTCCCGTGTACTCCTTGACGATGCCCGGTTGTACAAGTTCCGCCGGATGATTTCCTTCTCCCTGGGGCTGTACCGCCGCGGGGGCTGTACGATAGGTTTGTCGGTGTCCAGGTCCAGAGAAAAGGGGCCCTGATCGCCGTGGTACCCCGGCAGCTCCTCCATGCTGTAAGCGAACGCCGTGTGCTTGCGTGCGCGTACTGCGGCTTGTAGTGCTGCATTGGTGGTTTCTGTTAATGTTTGTCCATTGCCCCAGATCCAGCCTCCATCTGCATCCTTTTGGTAGCGTTCATATGCCACGGCCGCTTGGTTGCCACCAAGCGTGAACGTGGCTATGCTGGTGAATGCTGATGGTGTGCTGGCAGAAGTGCCCGGGCTGCGACTTATGTCCTCGTGCATTCTGGATCCCGGGTCCCAACCGTCCCTCACCAATATGCCGCCCGTAGTCATGGCGTGCGTGGTCATGTGCAGGATTGATTGGTCGCTGATGGACCCTTTCATGGCGCCTGCACCCACCGTGAGGGAGAGGAGCAGTAGCGCCAGAAGGGCTGCCGAAATTGTTGTCCTCCACGTCCGCTTGGGAGGCTCAATGTATATGCGCATCCTTGGCGCCGGTTGGGGTCTCTTCCGTTTCCCCCTTCGCTTGGGGGGGTGGGACACCTCATGTGTGATCTCGGGCCGCGGGGTTGCCGTGGCGGCTAGGGCGTCGAGGGCCCATAGGCCGCTGCTGACCGCCATCTGTGCAGCTCCGAGGACTGGGGTGATGATGCGAGCTACGCCAGCGCCGCGCTTAGCGGCGCTCATTGGTGGTGTGCTCGTATCGGCTCCCTGGGGCCGTATAGGGCTTGTATCAGGTACAGGTGGTGATGTGCATCCCCCCCCAGCTTTCCCGTGGCTCCCTGAGGCCGTGGGAAGCTGGAGGTTGCAAAGGCCATCCGTCGTAGTGCCGCTGCCGTCGCATGCCCTGGCCTTTTGATGGAGGCCATGGGTATGCTGACGACGTATCCGGGGTGCTCCAGCAGGTTCGGCAGAAAGTGGAGCTGTGCGGTCGGGTATTGCATGATGGAATCTGCCACTGGGTGCATCTGTTCGTTCCCTAATAGGAAATCGAAGAGCGGAGTATCCTCAACCACCAAGGTCTGGGTCATGTTGAGGGTTGTTGCATGGGGTGTTCCTGGCAGCAATGTGATGCAAAGTCCCCGTACGTCGACCTCGCTGCTAAGGGATGATGAACTTGTGTGAACCGACGTTGGTCGATTTGACGGTTTCATCCCGTTGGAGACGAGAGTGGTGGGCTATGGAAGCTCAACCACGTAAGAGTGATAAAAGTGTAGCGAGCTGCGGAAGCTTGACTACATGTCTAGACGCGAAGCGCTCGCAGCCTGTCCAAGACTCGAGCAAAATCTCCAGCGAGGGAACTTCGCGTGCACAATGATTGGTATACAATTGTTACTTGACGAACGCACTTACTGCAGGTCGCAGCGTGCAGTCGTCAGTTGGCTGGGGATAACGCTTCGCCGCTCGCCTCTCCTCAATGCGAAGGTGTTGGACTCCTCAGGAAGTGAAGGATGTCCTCTTATCCACCGAACGGGTGGTGGATAAGGCCTTGGTGCATTGCCCAGGGCACACTGATGTCGACCGATGATTGACGACTTCTTCGGGTTGGGGCAGCAGACTTGGTGGCTTGGCTTATTTGGGGTTTACAATCTTTAACTCGTATTATGTAGGTCTTTTCCGCTCACAAAGAATAGCTTTGAGAGCCAACTGACGAACTCTTCAGTTGCTCTCGACGCTTTTTTTGCTCGCGGCAAACTTCTAGATGGGCCTTACGTCAATCGACGTGGCCTCGGAACAAACTAAACACGCGCACGCCTGTTGTGCGTCCAAAGGTACCATGCGCGCGCAATTCGTCCTACCAATTACGAAACCGTTCATGACTCGCTACTTTGCCAAAGTAGCGGCCCGGTAACCAACAAAAAGATAAACCTAATTGCACTTATGCACACATTATGCTGGACCCGCCACATGTCACGACATGTGCACGGTGTGATTCGAATCCCTGACGTTCAGAATCTTAATTAAGATTATCAAATGCTAGATGTCTTAGTGCCGCCCGCACAACGTAATAACATATCCTGCCGTATCGCGACTCCCTAGTCGCGATTGTGGGGATGAACGATTAGGATGCCACTACTAGATAGCTAGGCCTGACGGAACGAGCACATTTACATTACCACCACTCTTTGCAACGTCGGACAAGCATTCTCAAGCTCTGATTGCCTGACTGATTAAAAATACCTTGCCATTGTCCCATTGTTTCGACAATCAATTCAGACAGCCACCAAAACAGACCCTTTCAGACAATAGAAAATGTCTTATTTATTTGCTTTTACAATCAAGAAGGCAGAGCGCAAAGGAAAACAAACGGTGCACGTGACATCCACTGCATGCACTGCTTGACTATTTTCCTTTTTGACATAAGAAGATCTTAATTGTCATAAAATTTTTAATCTACACAAAACGGCTAGTGCTGTGTGGCTCCTACGACTTCGGAGTTGTAAGGCCCTGCCAGCACCGAAACCACGGAGATGTTGTTAACAATGGCGGCCATGAATCAGAATAGCTTGATCGTTGTTCCATACTCATCTTCTTTCGAGTTCGAATAAGATTTCATGAATGCAGAAGTGAGTCATGAATAATTGAGTTTCACACACAGCAAAGTGCGCAATGCAGGGCAAGCTGTCCTGATGTTGGTGCTCTTCCTTGTAGCTTTACAGTACACACTACATCATTTTGTTCATACAAGCTGCTCGGAAGAATTCCTGCTGACATGTTGCTTTTGTGTTGGAGTGAGCAAGCCATACAGCCATCTGTCTGGGAGATCTGCCACGTTCACTGGTAGTAGGCATCAGATCTTCGGAGTCCTCCTTCCAAATGCTATATTCTTTGGCATTTACCATGCGTTCAGTCAACTTGGGTGAGTAGATATCTGATTTGGGTAAGCCATGCACGCACTCAGCAGCAGCTAGGTGGCTAGTTCCTTACACCTACCATTTTCTTTTTGTTTAGCACACACTTAAATTTAGCTCGCATTTGATAATAGGCATGTAGGAGATAAATTACAATAGTAGTGTTTAGTTTGTAAGTCTTTAATTTTGCTGAGAGTGAGCGACACACCGTAATATATTATGGGAATTAAGTACGTTAAACATGGTCAGGGGAATTGATTGCTTTCCTTC
This sequence comes from Volvox reticuliferus, assembly GCA_019650235.1. Taxonomy (NCBI): domain Eukaryota; kingdom Viridiplantae; phylum Chlorophyta; class Chlorophyceae; order Chlamydomonadales; family Volvocaceae; genus Volvox; species Volvox reticuliferus. The sequence continues at coordinate 653,204 of BNCP01000042.1, forward strand.
GGGCACCATGGGGGTAACTGATGGTTTCTCACAGGGAGCGGCTGACCTGAGGTCGGGGGATCGAATCTCATAAATTGGGAGTTTTGACTTGCTACATCTCAAAGCGTGTATTGGGGGTGATGAGAATGAGCAGCATGCGCATGATAATATACCAGGGGGATGAGAAAGAAGTAATAATGCTGAGTGCTATAATTTCTGGCGATTTTAAGTTTATTAAGTTTATTTTGAGAACTAGTGATGAACCTGCGTGCTCCTAATCAACTGCACTGTTAGATGTACCATAATTTAGGCGTCCATCCTTATCTGCTGGTGATATCCTCATTAATGATTTTAAATTAACTGCTTGCTGCTCCCATCTGCCTGCATGCAGGAGCCAGGCCAGGCTCACCAAATATGAACTGATTCGTAGTTGTCATCATGAGCAAGGGTGAGCATGTGTGTTTCTTATTGTGAGTCACTTGTTCATCAGCATCCACATGAAAAGTCGTGCATGCTTATCATGGGTCATGATGCATGTTGAAAATTCATGTCATTTGTTATGTGCGCCAAGCTTGCATGCATCCTTGTGCTTCACTCTTATAAATAGGCCATTTACCAAGTACGTGAGCAAAATTGCCCCCATAGCTGATTTCATTAAAAAACATTACTTCTTTCGTTTGGGGGATTTGGATTGCAGTTTTTTGGTTTATGTTGTATCTCTGTCATATCCGCCTACAGCAAAGGCTCGATCAAAGGATGCCAGACAACTGGCCAATCTGGATATAAGCCATGAGATACTCCAGGATACTACAATTATCCCCCCTTCCAATGGGTGTGTCCTCACACCCACAGGGGCAATCATGACTCTACAGCATTCTCATCCCTGATGGCCTGATGGTTATGGTTATATCTCCCACGCACACATCAGTGCAGCCATCCACACATCCACACTGATGGATGGGGGGATTTGAACCCAGGTTAGTTTACACTGTCTTGATACCAATTGTTGTATCTCTGTCATATACGCCTACAGCAAAGGCTCAATCAGATGATGTCAGACAACTGGCCAACCTGGATTATAAGTCATGAGATACCCCAGGATACCCCAGTTTACTAGGGCCTGGCAATCCTTATTGCACCATCATGTGTAATGAAGGTAATAGTAGTCCTTGCCACTTGCTTTGACAAGTGATGGCCACTTGCCATCACTTGCCATCCATGCAGGTGATAGCATCGCTTGTCATCACTTGTAAGCATGCCAGTTGCATGCTTACATCACTTGTCACATGCCCCACATGCTTCAAACATCACACATTTGCTCATTACTTGCGTCATAAGTGCAGTCTTATGAGTTCATCAAATTATTTCATGTTGATTCATATGTCAGCTGCAATGTATGAACTGCAAGCACATTAGATATGGCATATGTGTGCTTGCCACTGCACTTGCCTGGATTATATATTGTGCTAGTGCTAATATGTATCATAGATAAGAACCCTGAATACCTTATAAATCAAGAAAAGTTATCAATTCTTGGCCGGTCTCTTTGATACCTTTTTTCAATATATATGTGTGCAGGAAAACGTTGTGCACGACACAGAAAAGGTTTCGGTCTTCATAATGCACAAGATCAACAACAGCAAGAAGATGACCCTAACATTGCCCAGTGGGACCGTCAAGGTTGGAAAGGAGCTCAAGAAGCACACGGTAGTTGAGCTGCCAGTGGAGAGCCTACTTGCCAAGTACAACAAACAGAAGGTCAAGGAGTGGGCCTTCATCCATGGCTGCACCAATGATCTGTGGAAGGACTCAATGGTCCAGTACAAGGGCATGCTTGCTTTGGTTGAATGACTTGTGAGGTGTCATGAGCTGGCAAGCAAGTTGGTAATCGTGAGCTGCCTGTTTTGGTAGATGCTTATCAGGCTATAACACTACTGATGGATGAAATGTATGTGTGGACAGAAGTGGCGGTGATAACAAGGTGCGGTGTGAGAACAGGGCCAAGATCAACGATTTGAGCATGTCTTTATTTGGCTGTAAATTATAATATGAATATGGATTCTTCCTGAAGATTATGGTTTGGGCCTGGATTCATTCATGCCCCTACATGCTTCCATGCCAACAGACACTGACATGGATGATGACAGACAGAATTAAACAGACATGACATATATCAAGGACTAGGACAATTTGTAACAGCTGATAAAATTTACATTGTTCATACGTACCTACTTCTCAGCAGCATTTAAAATTCGTCAACAACAGATTGGGATCACAAACATTCGCTACAGATAGTAACAGCCTATCATTGCAATGTCATCATGTTACTTTTCAGAACTGTTTTCAAGGTCTGTTTACAAATATCCCCTGTGGCCGCTCCTACCTACCAACTTTCTTTGACAACCATTAAAGGCTAGCACTCACTTCATCATTCCTTCGTCCTAACAGCTTTCAACATATTTTATCTCTTGTGACAACACATTCCTTCACAGGTCCTTACAGCAACTGTCCTGTAGCCGCTCCTACCTACCAACTTTCTTTGACAACCATTAAAGGCTAGCACTCACTTCATCATTCCTTCATCCTAACAGCTTTCAACATATTTTATCTCTTGTGACGACACATTCCTTCACAGGTCCTTACAGCAACTGTCCTGTGGCTGCTCCTACCTACCGACTTTCTTTGACAACCATTAAAGGCTAGCACTCAGTTTATCATTCCTTCATCCTAACAGCTTTCAACATATTTTACCTCTTGTGATGACACATTCCTTCACAGGTCCTTACCGCTGCAAACAGTATCTAACAATAACCACTGTTAACAAGTTGGGTTCCAGGATCGGGTGTGTCACAACTCCAAACTGGCCCAAGACAGCCTCTAACTGGCCTCTAGCTGGCTGTTATGCATTGCTAACAACAATCATCCAGAGCTGATAATGAGCTCATCTGACAGCCCTGCCTAAGAAGTTAGGCACTGTTATCCCCCCTATAAGTTGGTAGGGATTCCCAACGCATGCGCAGAGCCCTTCCAGCGACAATCAATGGATCTCCTAGGTACTTTTATGAATACCTAAACATGTCAAAAGCAGCATGTCGCCATTTCGGTCGACTACCAGATTTCTTTTTCACACTTACTTGCAACGAGATGCACTGGCCAGAAATGCAAGACTTAAACAGGCAGATTAACCACGCTCATTTCAACAATGCTCACATTCATGATGCATACCTACGTGCCCCATGTGAGGTAAGTAGACTATTTTGCATTCGCCTGGATTGGGTCTGTGAAAACCTACTCAAAGTCCAGCCTGGTCATTTGAACCCTATCTTTGGTGAAATGACCTGGTACTCAGTCAAAATCGAATTCCAAGGCCGTGGCAGTGCTCATGCCCATTTTGCTTTGATGCTTAGTGATGCTCAAGCTGTGGAACGGGTAAACAATGAAATAATTGCAACCAGTCCAAATGCTACCAAATTCCCTGAATTACATGCGAATTCTGAACGTAAGATGTTTTGGACCGAAGTTGCAGGCCTTATTCCTCAATGCCATATGATACATAAGTGCTCAAACACTACCTGCAAACGAAATGGCAACAGTTGTAGCAAGGGTTTCCCACGAATGTGCACACCTTTACCAACACTTGATCCTGTTCTTAACCGATGGGAATACATGCGCTTGCACAGCAGTGATGCATATGTCGTGAACTATCACCCAGGCCTGCTCTTTATCTTGCGGTGTCATGTGCACCTTCAGCGTGGAACTGATGCAGCTTGGCTAACCTACCTTATGAAGTATCAATGGAAAGTTGATACCCACGGTTCTTTGACCATTAAAGCCTCTAACCTTCATGCTTTTGGTCTGCCAGCTGAAGTCAGCGTGGGCACACTTCAGTCAATAGCTGCTTCCTTGCATGCAAAAGTGGTGTCGGTTAATGAGGCAGCGTGGGTACTGCAGAACAATAACCTTGCACGTGTGAGTGACAACCTGAAGTTCGTGAGTATACATCTAGAGCCTCCGAATCTTCGCTCATTTGTTATCAACCATGGACGGGATGTATCAGATGCATACTATGATCGTCCTAAAGATATTGACCCTGAACTTGACTTGGCAACTGTTGTTGACTGGAAGACTAAGTATGAGGTCAAGCCCCAAACTCGAAGCACACAAAAGGGCCCCTTGTTCATCTGTGTTTTACCTAATGAAAAGCTTTTATTTCGCAGACTTAACCCACTTGTTCCAATGCTGCGCACACTAAGCCCCAAGGACGGAGAGAAGTTCTATTACTCTGAAATCATGCAACGGTACCCACTAAGAAGCAATGATGATGCCTTCAAACGGGAGCAAAATCGAACAAAGTCCTGGTGTGAGGCTGCCTACTTACATGGCTTATTCACTGATGATAACATGCTTGTTCAGCATATGTCCCAACCTAAGTACAATTGGGAGGGAAATATGCGAGACAGTGCACTTGAGTTTATCGCATCAGAGAAGCCCATTGCCACCATGCTCCAGATTCGAAATTCCATTGCCGATGGTGATGATCAGCATGATGATTTGTACGGGACTTTGCAAAACTCCTCCACAGATAACCTTTCTAAACACTTCATGGCATGCATTCAGCGTCAATATGCTCCAACTGCAGACCCAATGCAGACCCAATGCCTCATATCTCAGTGCCAAGCAGATTCTGACCAGCATGATGTTTTAGCTATACTTGAGCAAAATATGCATAAGCTGTGGCGTATTCAGGGTGCAGGGGGCCATGGGAAAAGTCATACACTACGTGCCTTTATTGCCAAGGCAACATGCATGGGCAAACGGGTCATTGTATGTGCAACAACTGCTAAAGCGGCCAAAGTTCTGGGAGATGGTAGCACAACTGTCCATATGGCTTTTGGATTTTCAGGTCCCTCATGGATCCCTCTGACTAATGCAAACGTGCTGATGTACATTGACCTTGCTGACATTATCATTATTGATGAGGTCAGCATGGCAAAAGCAGACTTATTGCAAGAAGTGCACCAGCGGTGTATTGATGCAAGCCCAAACTCTACTGAGCCATTTGCAGGAAAGTATGTACTTCTAGGAGGTGACAAGCACCAGTTGCCTGCAGTTTGTGATAGGCGTTGCCACGAAGCAACATGCATCCATCAGCCATATCGTTGGGCCATGTGGCCCCTTTTTCGTGAAATTCATTTGAAAACCAACCACCGTCAGGATCCAAACAACTACTCCTGGATTGACTGCCTAAATAAAATCAGAATCTCAGAACCAGGCAACACAGAGCTTATGCTTCTACAGACACGTGTAGTGGGTGCTGATTGGGTTGCACCTAACAATGCATGGTTTATTGTTGGCACCAATGAAGAAGTGGCAAAGTATAATGAAGAAGCTGCACGATCGCACTATTCTGAAGATGAATTGGTCACGATTTTGGCTGAAGACGAAATTGACCGTAGCAATCGCTTTTCAACACAGGATCTAACATATTTAAAGCGAATTATGGAGGACAAGGGTGTTTTACCGCAACAGCTTCTCCTAGCTCCAGGAATGATTGTAATGTGCACGCAAAACCTCAAGTACCCAAAGATTGAGAATGGAACACTTGCAGAAGTATTAGCTATTGAGACAAACCACATTCGCATTCAGATAATCAACACAGACAGAGAGGTCAACATACCACGTATCATAGACTCAAAGTATCATAACCGCATACGGTTGAAGCGCAAAATGTTCCCTCTTGTTGTTGCTTATGCTCGCACGGTACACAAAGTTCAGGGTGACACCATCCATGATCCTGTAGTTATTGACTTTACTAATATGTCTCGCCTAGGGCAGGCATATGTTGCACTCTCAAGAGTTGTTAGCATAGATCAGCTGCACATACTCCCCCGTGGGGTAACACTTACAGCAGACATGTTTCAGCCGCATGTTCCAGATGATGGCAACAACATTGATGAGGATGTTCTGGCAGATCTTTTGCAGGATTTCGAGGATATGGGCGAACCATTGGTTCAGGCCCATGAATCTGACGAAGAGTGAATCTGTTCTGTTAGACAAACAAATGAAGCAAAATAACGCATGAACTTGATGTGTCACAGTCGGTGCAGGCACAATGCTTGTTGTCACTACCTTGTTTCTATTGTGTGATTCATTATGTAGGAATGGAGCATGCATCCTTGGCACAAGCCATGGGAATGAGCCTCCAGGAGTTTTATCAGGCTGGAATGGCTGCTCCAACCGGCGGCCCTGGCACCTCTTCTGCTGCACCTTGGTCACAAGCAGGAAGCCGTTTTGATCCTGACGGCCCACGTTCTAAAGGACAAGAGAACTATTTGAATGACCTTGGCATAGTTCCAAGCGAATGGCCAGAGACCTATGCTGACGCAAGTTCCATGATCAATGAGCACAAGATGGCCCTGGACCTGGTGAGCAAAATTCGACTGCATACTAAATCCGTGCACTATTATCAGTTCAGTTGACTAATAATTAATCACTGCTGTAGATAAACGGTGCGGTCGTTATTAGTTAATTATTAGTTAAATATGCATTAATAATTTTAGTTTCTAATTAAATATGCATTAATAATTTTAGTTTCTAAGTAGTTTTATTTTATTTTGGAAGTTGAATGAAGTTCGTTTTCGTTTTTTCGTTTAGCAGATAGAATTTCTTTGTCGTACTATCGTCCGTATTACCGAGTCCTAGTAGTGTAAGGCCCTCGGGAATTTAGACCGTCGCAGCCAAAACGTGATTTTTTGTTCGTTATTTGTGTCCACGCCTATGAATGCAGTTCAAGATTACTCATGAAGGGAAAAAGCCTGCCACCGGTCGTCAGAAAGAGGCTCTGCGGTCAAAGGCCATTCAGTTTGACCATAACCTCACCAAGGAGGCTGCAACATCCCTTTTGGAGACTGCTCAACAGCTTGCGGATGAACCTATTACAGACAATCAGGCCAAATGGCTTGCTAAGCACAAAGTAAGCATCCTTATGATATTTAATATGATTTAGTCTTGTGTACATAACTAATTGCTGCCCCTGTGAAGAACTTGTCTGCTATATGTTTATGGCAGGTAGGCAGTAAATGTTGCCAAATTGTATAATATTACTCTCGTCTCTTAGCTGGTCAAATAAATGTCAAATTCTTTAATTCTTTAATTATCACTATGCGCTTATTGCTACCGCTGTATATAGCTGGTTAGCTAATTATTAGTTAAATAGGTATTAATAATTTTAGTTTTTAAGTAGTTGTTTTAGTTTATTTTGGAAGTTAAATTATTACTTATCTATTGACCGATATATCAACCTGCGTGCTTTGATTTCATATCAATTTGTCAGTAATTTCATCCCTTCATGTCCCTTTCCCTTTTACATGCAGATAACACCGGACAAGATGCCAAAGACCAAAGCTGAAGCAATTGAGTTCATCGGCAGTACCATTACACAAATCAGCACTGCAAGTGAAAATCAAAAGACCTTAATAAAAAAGCTGAACCCAAGTATCAATGTACTGGTCCTTAATCGCATGACAAGGCAACAGGCTGCCTTGATGATAGAGAGTTACTTAAAAAATAAGCGCAAAAGTGGGGCGTCATCTTGTAAAAGCCCTCAGCAGTCAAGACGCCAGCCAGACGACGATGGGGAAGGGGATGGGGATGGAAGGAGATCCCAAGACGAAGGAGCGAAGAAAATGAATGGGGGAAGTGCATTGGGTCGAGGTGGGCGACGAAGCTCTGGAGTTGTGCTGAGAGCCCCTCTCAGTCGTGGTACTGTTGAGGAGTACTCTTTCGGATTTTACATTTCGTTAACTTCGGCAAAGGTTGTCCAATGGGGCAGTGCTAGCTACCCTTCCCTAATTTGGCAACTTCTGACTGAAGAAAGCTAATGGTATATGTGATGGCTGGCCACCTCACATAACCTAGCTGCTTTTTGCCGGAGTGTGTCAATGTCTTTTTTTGCCGCTGATATTGAGAAACGTATTTCAAGAACTTTAAATGCATTTGGGATAAATCATGAACCTCGATGTAACTTAAGATTTTGAATATCTCGAAAACATGTCACACAAAACGGTGGCTGTGCAGGGAAGCGGGGTAGCAGACCCCGCAACCTGCACGACCACCCTAACTTTCAGGCCTTAGAGCATTGTTAGCGGTAGCCCCATGGATATTTAAAAGTATGATTTTCCCCGCACGGGTTCAGCACCCACCACCAGCATCTACATGTGGCTGAGAGGTATTTAGATAGATGCCGGTGCAAGCTGTAGTATCCTGGGGTATCTCATGGCTAATATCCAGATTGGCCAGTTGTCTGGCATCCTTCGATTGAGCCTTTGCTTGAGGCGGATATGACAGAGATACAACACAAGCTATGTAGATGCCGACCAGGTAATAACCCTCCGTCGCCCGCCCCCTCTACATGTGAGATGCAGTGAGCGAGTTTATTTGTGTTATCCATCCTCCATTTGTTACTTCCATCCACACTTTCGTTACCTGCTGCTAATAATTAACCCAATTCAGCAGATTACATATGGGTTCCCATCACTTCACTCATCATCTCTCCAGACCTCTCCAGGTTACTTCCATCCTAACAAAGACTCCATAATAAGCAACATCGTGAAAGAATGAATGAACCTACATTTGCGACAGGACGCTTACTTATTACCTAATGGTTTTACTTCCTACCATCGTTTGTACCACATTTGCTTGGCTTACCGGTTTTGATGTATTGGCAAATCATGTCATCAACGCTGGTGACTTCATAGAAATAATCCTTGTTTACTGAGGTGCCGAATGTGTTGAAGCGTCGCAAGCTGCACGAACTGCTGCCGGTGTATCAATCAGGCCCATCTCAGAATTGGATGGGTAAGTACCTCCGGCCCAAAACTCATGGTAGGAACCTGGTATAGCCTCGTAGCCCGGTACGTCGAGGCATGCTGCATGTATAGCAGGTTGAAATAAACAGAGACATGGTGTTATTACACAGCGAGATGAATGAATGAATGGTGCATGCATAAACCTGAGAGCCTATCCCTACCCCTACTCCTACCCCCACCCCTACCCCTACTCCTACCCCCACCCCTACCTCTACTCCTACCCCTACTCCTACCCCTAGCCTTGCTTCGTCCTCCTGCTCAAACGGCCCTTTGGTGCAACATGATGCAACTGCCCGAACTGCGTGCTTCTAAGTGTAACCAGTTCGTTCGTTCAATATGGGCCAAACGTGCAGTACGTATATATGTACGAATGCACGACACCAATCCGTTGGCATAGATAGATAGCCATAACTGCAAGTAATAAAGACGTCTTTCATTTACCGATAGATAGATAATATTTCTGTGTGATTAACAGGATTTGGCTACTTCGTCAATCGCCTACGTACATAGCTAATAACATTTGTACGTTTGCTCATTTCATTATGCTTGCGATCGAACAGTCCACTCGTCTACTTTCATTATGATATCCCTCTCGGCCACACTACTCGGCGCAAGCGTGATGAGCGCGAATAATCCAAATGCAAGAACGATCAGCATCGGCGGCGGCGCTGACAGCCGCAGCAGCGGACTCCAAGCCTTGCGGTGCTGTGCCATGTATGGTGACTGGCGGGCTGCAATGGGTGGATGAGGTGGATGCATGGTAAGTTCAAGTATTTAAGGGGTGTTACACAGCGCTGAGGGCGACTCGCCCTGCAAAGACGAGCACCGGGGGTCCTGACCGGACCGAGCCACAGCGCAGGGGAGCGAGGGGCACGTGGCTTTGCCTGTCTGTCCTGCCACGTGCTCCCCCTGCCTCTCACTCGGACCAGCAAGAGCAAAGGAAAGATCAGAGGCTCTAGCCTGGCCACTAACAGGGCACTGAGGAGCACCACGAAAACAAGGAGGGAACTAAAGAAAACGGGGGACAACTAGCTGCTCAAAAGAAGGGAAACACTCTCCTCCATCACGAACGAAACTGACCTGGCACGGCAAGAGCCTGACATAAACACACAGAATCCCTTACAGGAGAGACACCAGCAGTAAAGCACACTCTTACACAGTTCAAGTATGTATGTATGTGGGCAGCAGCGCGAGACGCGCACTGCTGGTGAAGGATGATTGATTGGCACTGCGTGGCTGGTGGAGCGTGGTGGAGTATCTTATGCGATGGGAAACAACGGAGGACAGCGGCAGCATGCAGGGCGGGACGGTGCTCGTTACCCCGCAAGAGAATCCGGGCGGGCTTAATCATCACATTATTGGATGATGATACTATCCATCCCGTCTTTATTTCACGGCGGCGGGAGGCCTGCCATGCATGTGCTGTAAAGCTTGTTCGGAGCATAAGAAATAAGACATAACAAATAGAATTTATGATGATGTATAGAAATATATGAGTGCTTTATTCATCTGCTCCGTCAGAGGCCTCGGATGGATGCTTTAGGCATATCATTACGTACGCTCGCGGCGGTCGGTGATGCCACAATGTGGTACGTGCTTAGCAAACGACATTCGATCGATTAAATTTAAATATAAGCTTAATATTACATGCATAGCTAGGGTCGCGGTCGATTGTAAACATGCATGCGGCAGCAAGCAATCAACCGTGATTGGCGGATGCCGCCAGGTAAAAGGGTTTTACTTGCACCCCATCCATTTACAAAAGCATAAAAATGCCAAGCAATAACGTAGGCAGCGCTAAATTGTGAAGAACACTACTCTCAAGTCACCTTATAACTCTGATGGTTATCCGCTGAATCCACATAACCTGAGTCGCTTACCAGTTCTCAGGGAAGTATGACCTCAACGAACAACCTTGGACAGGTCGCGTCGCCGTCTGGTGGCAGGTGCCGCTGCTGACACTCTCCGACGGCTATCCAGCGACCCTGCACTAACGTGCTGCGGCGGCCAGAGGCCAACACGCAATGTAAATTATGATAAATTTATTCGTGTTCTCTGTGCAGATGCATGTTTCTCAATGGCCACCGATCGGTACGGAGTATAGGGATGCATTCGATTCGCTGTCTCTCGTGCCCGCCCGCCCACCCATGCTGTGAAAACCATGGATAAGAATTATATGGAATCTGTCCTCTGGGCTTTTAAGGAGCTTTATAATAAAGGGTTATCAAAGCCATCTTTTGAGATGATAACTTCATGACCTTTTATCATCAATAAATCGCAGAACAATTTTAAGTTTAACCAATCAAAGCACGCACGTACGTACGACGGAAGCATGCGTATCCCCTCGCACCAACTGTCATGGCCGCCTTCAAACAATATCTCTTCATTAACTCGTATGTAATGATTTTAGAAGACGACATGTCGCGAGTTTCCTTCGCGAATTTCAGAAGGACCTTGCTTGCCATCATACGTTAAATCTGATATATAGGGATATGTAAGCACCTGACCGAAATTAAGCTTTGGACGTACGTCACAAGCGGTCATCTAATTAGTTTTTCACTCTGGTAATGGATACATCCCGTAAAAACATTGTTCCCTTCACGCCATAAACTGCAGCATGCAGTCTGCAGGAGTCTGCTGGCCGCGCTCCGTAAACCTCGATAGATCGGTTCGCCAGTTTATTTTTCAGTAAACAAGCCGCGCGGACCGGGTACGGCGGCCGCGCGGACCGGGCCCAACCGACTCGCCCGGACCGGCCGCGCCCGGTCTTCACGCTCGCACCAGGCTTCAAGCCGTGTGCTCCTGCCCTCGCTTCCTCTTTCGCCTTGGCACATTCCTATCATCATTAGGGCTGTCCGGTCCTTCTCGCGTCAAGCGTGAGACTGAAGTCCACCGCGCATCTAACTTCCCACACCCCGACTCGTTGATCCTCTTAGCTTGCTTCAATATGTATTTGTTTGTTTCAATTCTATGGTTTCGCATTCCTAGGCAAAGGCTCATGTAGAGCTAAGTGCGTTGTGGAAATGTCCCGAAACCGAAACATGTTCCGGAGATGCATTCTCTGATCCTCACTAGTAGTGTAAGTACGAAATGATTGCAAAATGTTTCAGCAAAGCAATGTGTCCAATGCGAACCCAGCAGCATAGTAGCGTCTTCTTGTTGCAATTACCGTGGCCAACACTATACTGAAAGTCTATATCACTTATTTCCCAAACGAAATAAAGGATTTACAAAAAGCGCGGTCCATTGTCGTCGACCGCCACTTGCGTGTTGCCATAAACATGAAAGGCATTCCTAGCTCACAATTTTTTACAACTTTTATAACTTTATTTTTATCTATGTGTACAGAAATTGATTTTCTAGCTGGTCAAAGAAGGTACTGTGAAGTTCTAGGGTCGCTCAATGCTGCTTGGGTCGCCCAAAGCGCTGCTTGGGTCACAGAAAAGCACAAATTTAAGATAACATTCACGCATTATTAACCAGGGTAATTTCTGCCCAAAAATGTGTGTTATTTTTCCATGGGCGCTGGCGGACCGGGCCCGGTCAGCGCGCCGGTGCGCCATACTTGTACGGCCGGTCCGCCTGATATGCGGTTATATCGATCGCATCGGGGCCGGTCTAGATGCGACCAAGATACCTAAGATCTTTTAACTATCTTAGCTAGGTTAATCTTAGATTAATGTTCTAAGATCTTTTATTCAAGCGTTAGGCTACCAAGATGCGATCTAGACTATCAAGATGTGAAGAAGGGAGGGGGTGCTTATTAAAGTATTTAGATATGACTGGAACATCAGTTGCTGCTCTCTGAACAAAAAGCCATTGCCATTTCTGTTACAATTGTATTACTGTGCTAAAAAAGGCCTTGGTCAAGGAACGAAGGCCCGATGAACCTAGGAAAGACACCAGCAACCAACACTGCGGGCGACGCGAACAACAAAACAAGATGAAAAGGATATACATGAACCTCATCATCAACTCGTACGGGCATCAAATTAATCAATCAATCGCAAGCAGTATAGATTCCTTTATTTTTCGTTTCTTCTGCCAGTGTGTGTGCCCTTGTCTGCCGACATCTGGATCCGTGCGATATCCATTCCAGCAAGCTTGGTTATTATTATTATTATTATTATTATTATTATTATTATTATTATTATTATTATTATTATTATCATTATCATTATCATTATCATTATTAGTAGTAGTAGTAGTATATTCATGGTTCAGGAAATTGAACTCCATTTCAACTTTTCGAATACACACCACACATGCTAACTAGGCGTCCACGAGACTCGCATATACATGCATACCAATACCGACCAATTAGCACTTTGCAGCGTTTTATGTAGATCATCACCACCAAAGTGAAATGCCCGATAGATGAGATCTTTGATGGCCGTAAGGTAGCTCCAGACCTCCATCGCGTGTTTCCGGCACCCCGCCCCGCGCATCAAGAGGCCTGCTGTTGTGTACGGCGGTATGCATATTTATGGAGAGTCTGCAGAGATCATGCTAAGTTCAAGCGTGTGCAATCACGCGCATGTGTCGCAGGTGCGCGGCTTGTTGTGCGTGCCAGTCTTATTGGCGGCGATGATGGCCAGCTCGAGGTTCTTGGGGTCTCCACCGCTCCAGGTGGGGTAGACGCGGCATGCCTTGTTGCTCACGTGCGTGTCCATACCGTCACACCCAGGGAAGTTGTTGACGATAGAAACCCATGGCTCAATATCGCCCACAGTGACGGTGGAGGAGCGGTGGCCGGCGATGCCGCCAGACGACATACCCTGCGCTTGGCATATGGGGTCACCTGCTGGTAAATGACAGACTGGCAGCAGATGATGGACTGAAAACGGCGAGACGTGATAAATGGCACAACCTTCCAATTGTTTACACATTTCCATATCGGACATATCCACATCCATACTTACCTGTACCTCTAATCGGATGGACAATCCTCGGATGGGGAACTCCGCCCACACGGCCTTGACCAAGTCGCGATTCAACACCTCCCAAAACGTGTCACGTGGAATGTCCATCGCCCCGGCGGGCACGAACTTGAGGATCAACTTTTTCATATCCTGGTAGTCAAAGGTGCCTGCAGCAGCACGCGGTAGTGTATAGTACCATTTATCACATTATTACGTTATAGCATGCCAAAGACTCGATGCACGGTCATGCAAGGCAGGGTAACATATATATGCGAAATGAACACGTCTTGTTTGACTCGCGTCATTGAACTCGGAGCGGAAACGTCAGGCCTCACTTAGGCGCGCCTTATACCATTGGGGATGACTCAGCTTTTTTAGGAGCTCGGGCGCAACCTATAGGTTATCTTCGACTGAAGGTAAGCACCAAATGAGTGGGACAGTCCCTGGGACAGCAGCCACGTGGCTAGGTCCGAAATCTAAGGTCGTCTACTGGGGCCAAATCTTGGGGTCAGATAGAATTGGACCATGAAGGTCGGCAATTTGGTGAATTGGGCAAACCATGCTGCCGCGGTGGCCCGTGACTGGGCACATACTAACGTGCTGCCCAGGCACCAGGCCTCTCAATCACGGCTTTTGCTTAAGAGTTTAGCACGACGATACACCGGGGACATCGGTAGGACCACTAGTACCAGGGTGTGGAGCTGGATTTGTGTAGAGATAGCTAGCAATCCATACACGCAGTCATTCATCATGACTCGACACACGCAGCAGGATATGTAATACATAGATACACATGTACTCATGGCGGCAGGTCTGATAAGATGCAGGAGCGGCCACCCCTTTGGCCATTGATTCGTGCGCCTCCTCTCGGTCCATACCATACCAGTGCATCCTTTATCCATTCTTCACCCATCCCCAGCAGCCAGGCGGGGATTAGGCAAAGCGTACCTGACTCCGTAGTGTACGAGGACATGATGGCGGAATTTAACAAAAATGTTGAGACGAGCTCCCCGCTGACGGTCCGTGTACAAATTGCGAATCTCAAACTGGCAGATGGGTGGTCGGTTGGGATCGGCATGGGATCGGCATTCTTGCTAAGGGGTAAGGCTAAATAGCTTACCTCCGGCATCAGCATTCACAAAAAAGGCAGTGATATTAACTTCCATGGATAAAGCTAATGCTAGGGTACTGTAGTAGTTGATTGCCGCAAAGGCCTCTCGAGATGTTGACAGGGTGCTTCTAGCACCTTATATTGTGATAGTGTGTTGCCGTACGTCTACGACTACTACATACAGGTACTGTGAGAATAGGGGAAATGGTCTCGGGCGGAGTGGTCGCTATCTTAAGTCGGCTTAAGGGTGTGTTCACATGTAGTCCAATTCGGACTCCAATTGCAACTCTGATTCAAGTTGACTTTGCCAATCGTATTCACATGCGGTTCAGCGGACAGAAGCGTGAATCATGCAACTACTGAAAGTAATCTTTGTAGGATAACATATATGCACGAAATATGTTGATAAAATCTATTGAGTGAAACAATATGTCCACGTTAGGGCCAAGTTACAGGCAAGCAGGAGGGCCGGGACCAGCCCGATTGCCTGTACGGCCACGCACGACCACCATGACCGGCTCGACCGCCTCTCCGACCGTAAGCTGGCAGTTCTATCAATGCTGGCTCATTATCATCGCTATGATGTTGCGATCTGGGCTTCTAGTCCCCGTTTGAGGAAGCACCGTGCCAAATTGTTGTGCCATGACGCGGTGCGTGCATGATCACTCAGGCCAAAGTTGCGTTGTTTAGGAAAAATACTATATATCTTTGAATGTTGTGAGAGAAATAATCGCCTGCCCTGTACATTCATGACCACAAATGACTGCCAAAATATACTATACTATACCGGCTTTTCGCGAATTAAGTACATAAATAAAACATAGCATAAATATATATGTCGCTTATGAAAACAGTTTGTGAAATAATCTCTTCTTGAAAAAGAAAAAGGCAAATTAAAGTGAATCCCACCCCAAGAGGGGTCTCCTGATGACCCTGATTCCAATTCGCACCCAATTGACCCCAATTCAAAGTCCAATTCAGTCGAATCACACCGAATTGGAGTACATGTGAACACGGCCTAACGCTGCTTGCTTGACTACCCCATGCCATGCACTTCGGGTTTCGTTCTGCAAGCTCCCTATGCGAGAAACCCCCTAGCAGATAGCCTAGCAGCCGATGCTGATAGGCTATCAAGGCCCTATCAGCACCGGCCGCTAGGGGGCCAACTGCCTGCTAGGCCTGCTAAGCTATGATAGGGACCTGCTAAGCACCTGCTAACATCCTGCTAGGTCTGAGTTGCTAGCCTAGCCGGATACCTAGGCCTGCTAGGTATCAGATCAAGACTAAATATTTCCCACCAAAAATATTTAGACTTCCCTGCCGAACTTATTGCTTCTGGCCGATGAACACCCTATATGTGATCAAATCCTCATCATTCAGCTAATTTTGTTATAATTTATAGCTTTAAATTAACGATCCTTATGAGAATTTCGAATGATAAGTTGTGGGGATCCTATCTCTTAAGTGCGACCCACCATCGGGCAGAAGCCAGAAACAATGTAGATGCAAATATAGAGGTTTCCCCACGCCCACCTGGGTGCCCATGTGCACTTGTGCAAGTCAGGCCTGTTGGCATGGAAGACATTGACATATATCAAATGATGTCATAATGCTAACAATCAAAGTTATATTCTTTAATTTTGGCATGGCTGATTTCATTGATGATGAAGTTAACATTTATCGGAAATCTGTATGCCTTTCATGTCACATGACAACTGCCCATCCATTATTATGGCATTTTTAGCATGTGATGGCCCCAGCTGCATAGCTGGACATATCTGAAATGCAAATCTGTAGGGCAGATTTATAATATCGAGAAAGTTTACACAAAACTCGCAGGCTTAGCAGCTATATAGCAGAAAGCTATCAGTATTCTAGCAGATAGCCTAGCAGACACATATCCAGGGGTTATCGGATAGGCTAGCAGCTAGCCCGGCCCTGCTACCTAGCAGGTCCCCTGCTAGCCTAAAGCTAGGTAGCAGATACATGCCCGGATAGGCCATTTTCTGCTAGCCTAGCACCCCCTATCTGATAGGGGGTCTCTCGCATAGGGCGTGCATGTCATGTTAGTTGTGCCCTGCATGCCACATTCCGGTGTATGTTTGCAGCGATGCTCCTTACATACTCGTGGCAGCTTCAGGATGCGAGACCACAAACAGTGGGGATTTTATAAAAAAAAGTTAATTATCTTGCTTACTTTATTTACCTCAATCGTACGTTGATGACTAGTCGATGCAGCCCCTATGCGAGAGACCCCCTATCAGATAGGGGGTGCTAGGCTAGCAGAAAATGGCCTATCCGGGCATGTATCTGCTACCTAGCTTTAGGCTAGCAGGGGACCTGCTAGGTAGCAGGGCCGGGCTATCTGCTAGCCTATCTGATAACCCCTGGATATGTGTCTGCTAGGCTATCTGCTAGAATACTGATAGCTTTCTGCTATATAGCTGCTAAGCCTGCGAGTTTTGTGTAAACTTTCTCGATATTATAAATCTGCCCTACAGATTTGCATTTCAGATATGTCCAGCTAGGCAGCTGGGGCCATCACATACCAAAAATGTCATAATGGATGGGCACGAAAGGCATATAGATTTCCGATAATCATTAACTTCAGCGTCCATGAAATCGGCCATGCCAAAGTTAAAGAATTTAACTTTGATTATTATCATCTTGATATATGTCAATGTCTTCCATGCCAACAGGCCTGACTTGCACAAGTGCACATGGGCACCCTGTGGGGCGTGGGGAAAGGTCTATATTTGCATCTACATTGTTTCTGGCTTCTGCCCGATGGTGGGTCGCACTTAAGAGATAGGATCCCCACAACTTATCATTCGAAATTCTCATAAGGATCGTTAATTTAAAGCTATAAATCATAACAAAATTAGCTGAATGATGAGGATTTGATCACATATATAGGGTATTCATCGGGCAGAAGCAATAAGTTCGGCAGGGAAGTCTAAATATTTTTGGTGGGAAATATTTAGTCTTGATCTGATACCTAGCAGGCCTAGGTATCCGGCTAGGCTAGCAACTCAGACCTAGCAGGATGTTAGCAGGTGCTTAGCAGGTCCCTATCATAGCTTAGCAGGCCTAGCAGGCAGTTGGCCCCCTAGCGGCCGGTGCTGATAGGGCCTTGATAGCCTATCAGCATCGGCTGCTAGGCTATCTGCTAGGGGGTTTCTCGCATAGGGAGCTTGCAGAACGAAACCCGAAGTGCATGGCATGGGGTAGTCAAGCAAGCAGCGTTAGGCCGTGTTCACATGTACTCCAATTCGGTGTGATTCGACTGAATTGGACTTTGAATTGGGGTCAATTGGGTGCGAATTGGAATCAGGGTCATCAGGAGACCCCTCTTGGGGTGGGATTCACTTTAATTTGCCTTTTTCTTTTTCAAGAAGAGATTATTTCACAAACTGTTTTCATAAGCGACATATATATTTATGCTATGTTTTATTTATGTACTTAATTCGCGAAAAGCCGGTATAGTATAGTATATTTTGGCAGTCATTTGTGGTCATGAATGTACAGGGCAGGCGATTATTTCTCTCACAACATTCGTTTACGACTGCACAGTCCTTTCCGCGTAACAAAGGCTATCGGTATGGTGCAGACGGTTTCAGATAGAAGAGAATGTATATGGATTTAACTCTCAATATTATGCACATAAATCAATATTTAATGTTGTATCCGTCCGCCGGCTTTACGAATGATGAGATGGCCATACATCGTATCTGTTGAGAATGAGCGACACACGATGATAAACCAGGAGAATGAGGAAGAAGTAATACGGCCGGGGGCCGGGCGCTTTTCTTTCTAACAGTATCGTATCGTATCGTATCGTCGTGAGGTTGTTGGCGCATATCGTTTCAGTGAAAGCTCGATTTTATTTAAATGATATGGAAAATACGAAGCACGTTTTCCTCTCTCAAGGCAGGGGTCTCTCACGGGAAGGACCTCCAGGTGGTAAGCAAGGGCTTCAGTAGCCTGCTCTTTCAGCCATTCACGGTGCTGGGCCTTGAGTTATGAGATGTCATGAGTGTTTTGCAGGAAATGAAGCCGCAGTGTGCCGCAGGAGGGGCAGGCCAGAGCCAGGAAGCCGCAGTGTGCCGCAGGAGGGGCAGGCCAGAGCCAGGAAGCTGCAGACCGGATGCAGCTGCAAGGACGGCAACGATAAGGCAACGATGAGTTCCTTGGGAAGCCCACGCACTCCACCCCACAACTCCAGGCGTGGGCAGTAATGCAGGGTATTTATAAGGAAGGTATATAAGGTATATAACGACTGCATCATAATAACATTCCACGTAATCGAAGAACGTGCGTGCGAAAGAACGTAACAGCATGGGTCCGCGCGGAAAGTGTACCTCCGCTAAGTGAGGTGGAGATGCTGGAAGACGGACGCAATCCGTGAAGTTGGAGCAATCACCTGCAAGGCATTGTGCCGTGTTGATGCGATGTCGGCTAACCGAGAACCGTACGTACATCTGTACATCTGACACGATCCGACATATGGTCAACGTCATTTGTTACTTCCATCCGCACTTTCGTTACCTGCTGCTAATAAATAACCCAATTCAGCAGATAACATATGGGTTCCCATCACTTCACTCATCACTCCAGACCTCTCCAGGTTACTTTCCATCCTAATTAAGACTCCATAAGCAACATCATGAAAGGATGAATCAGGCCCATCTCAGAATTGGATGGGTACGTACCTACGAAACATATGTGGAAGGATTTGGGTATAGCCTCGTAGCCCGGTACGTCGAGGCATGCTGCATATATAGCAGGTTGAAATATACAGATGCACGGTGTTATTAAACAGCGAGATGAATGGATGAATGGTGCATGCATAAACCTGAGAGTCTATCGGTGATCAGCATCGGCGGCGGCGCTGACCGCCGCAGCAGCGGACTCCAAGCCTTGCGGTGCTGTGCCATTTATGGTGACCGGCGGGCTGCAATGGGTGGATGAGGTGGATGCATGGTAAGTTCAAGTATTTAAGGGGTGTTACACTGCTCGCTGAGGGCGACTCGCCCTGCAAAGACAAGCACCGGGGGTCCTCTGTGTAATGGGGGACTTCGCACCCCAGCATCACGCGCTATTGCACCAGTGTTACATTTGTGCGAATTGCTAGGATCTGACCTAAGATCCCCTTGGACAGGTCGCGTCGCCGTCTGGTGAGAGGTGCCGCTGCTGACACTCTCCGACACTAGCCTGCACTAGCGAACCTGCACTAACGTGCTGCGGCGGCCAGAGGCCAACACGCAATGTAAATTATGATAAATTTATTCGTGTTCTCTGTGCAGATGCATGTATCTCAATGGCCACCGATCGGTACGGAGTATAGGGATGCATTCGATCCGCTGTCGCTCGTGCCCGCCCGCCCACCCATGCCGGCATCCAATCAAAGCACGCACGTACGTACGACGGAAGCATGCGTATCCCCTCGCACCAACTGTCATGGCCGCCTTCAAACAATATCTCTTCATTAACTCGTATTAACTGAAGTTGGGAAGCACGACTGCCATTTTTTGTTACATGGCTGTGAACACGACAACTCCAAAGGCGTGGTCACAACGACGAACAACAAAAACAAGATCCCGTAAAAAAATTGTTCCCGCCATATTGTTCACGCCATAAACTGCAGCATGCAGTCTGCAGGAGTCTGCATCAGTGACGGAGTTACAAAAAATAGTACGACACGTATGCATGCAGCATTAAGAAAAACAGGAAAAGAAAGAGGAATTAGATAAGAGGTAGAGCCAACCGTCCAAACAGAGCAAACCGCCAGCAGACATCTTCGAAAGGCAATTGCTTATTAAGGAAATGAAAAACGAATTTCCTCAGCTGCATGTTGATACCCACAGCGCCCAAGCCGCTTTCACGGGCCCCTAAGCAACCGACATAACAGAAACAGCATGTTTAACTGCAGAACGGTAGTTAAAGGCTTAGTACGGGACAGCACGTGCTGTCGAACCAAAGTAGAGAAGTACATGCAATGACACAGAAAACGTTACCGGAGTTTCAACATGAAATTCAGGAATTTAAGATCCCCATTCAGATCCGGATCCGGATCCGGAAACAGTGTCCTACCTGTCTCCTCCATACATGTATGGTTTGAAATCCCCCATACCGGTGCAATTACGTAACAACTATTTCACACGTACACATATCCGTACACGTACACGTACACATATCCTTTATTACACAACTGACGAACATTGGGCACAAGAAGTAACTTTCGAATGCGCTGCCGGACTCTGCTTTGGCTTTGTTTGTTTTAAACCCTAAGTATCCAGAACCACAAGATATTTACAAATAAAGGTGCGGTAGAAGGTAGATATTTTTGGGAGATGACGACAGCGAGATCCTAAATTCCGTAAATCTCTGGATCCAAACGGATCCAAACCGAAATCCATCCAGAAGAAGGATGCTAAAGAGGATCCGTTCACTTTCTCTTAATTCGGTAGTCGTCTGACAGAACGAGCACTTGGTCTCCGGGTTCGAAGTCCAACAGCTCATGCGGTTTGGGCACCAAGCAACACCGACCATCAGCGCGTACGACCCCTAGGGCCACCTGCCGCAGCAGTCTGGTGCTCTCACTCAGCTCCGCGAAGGAGAGGCGCTCCCCTGTGCGCACGTGTGATGCAGATAGGCCCCGGTGGATTCGGTTGTTGGATTTGGTTTCGGTGCGAGTTTGCGTATGATGAAGATCCAGTCCAGTAGCGAAGGAGAGACGCAACAAAAATATGGAATAAGTATTAACAATTCTTATTATTCCGATTTTCGGGCTTTTCAACATATATAATTACAATATATATAATACAAACATAAAATATATAACAGATAGATAAAAGGACTGCATGTGCAGGAAAGACAACTCACGCAAATAATTTAGCCAGGCTTGATATGCGGGAACTAACTTTGCTAACAGAAAAACAGGTTTTTAAAGTTCATTAACTAACCAGATGCGATATTAAAGACTGCGGGGCTCCGGAGATATAGCTCAGCGCCGTCCTTAGTAATGAGTTGAGATACAAGTTGAGCGTAGTTGGGCTGAGCGGCTACCTGAGAGGGTGTGGGGTCGGGAGGGGAAAATTATTATGAATTATTTAATAAATTTATTAAATTATTTAGTACATTTATACAGGTATTTAGAGAAAGGGGCAAGGTTGTCCACAGCAAAAGCGGAATGCACATTCTGGTTGAAAGTGGAACTGGTAATATTGCAAATACTAACAAAACAACAATCATAATATAAATTTTATTATGACAACAACAAAAACGTATTATAACAAAAACATCAATAATAATAATCATGCTTTTATATATGCATTTGACTACCGCTTTCAATGCTGTTAACACCCAGAAGTGTACGGTGGTTGTGCGGGGACTGGGGCCTGCCGCCCCAGTTCCCCGCACTTCCACCGTCTCGGTTTACTGGGGTCCAAAATAGATTCTCATTTAGACAAGTAAAGGCAGAATAGTTGGGGTTTGATAAGGTTTAAAATTCAATGTTGTAAGTCAAGCAGTGGCAATTGTAATATATTTCTTATTATTAATTTCTGTCTAGGTATTTCCCCTATGGTATTCCCCTGATTTTTGTCTTAGATATTTGTGGTGGTCTGTATGTAGTTAATAGTTAAGCTGACCACTGTGTCACTGTAAACCTGGATTCAGTTTCCGTATTAGCTCCGAAGACGCGATTTTCGTTGAATTCTGTACCGTTTTTGCCTCTAAAATTGCAACAATGGTTAACCAAAAATCACCGACGCCTACAGGAATTGTCGGCTTCTGAAATAGGCCTCATTTGTGAGGGGTGCATCACCAAATTCATCGCACGGGGTTGCACAACAATACATTGAATAGCATGCAATTATATCTACTGAAATCGCCGACACATTGACTGCTACATTTAGTAATGATTCGCGCTGTTTGTGTACGGCAGAAGGTAAACGAGCAGTCACTTAACATGCAGCAGTCACAGCTAAGCTTAGCTCATGTTCTTTAATCCTTCATGCCATTTCTTGATTCTATGATAACTTTCAATAAATATAAATACTATTCCTTCTACTTTTGTAAATCATCTTATTTTTGCTTCTTTAGTGTGCTCCCGCGTTCCCGAGTCAACGAGTCACCTCACGCGCAAACCCTAGTTAGTTAGTTAGTTAGTTGGCCACCTTACCACGGATCTCGCTCTTTGTCCCTGTCCGCCAACATACCTCACAATGACATATATAACATATGACATTTATATGCTTGTTAATCTGTCGTCCGTTAGTTGTAAGCAACCTTGCTTGTTATCATATATATATATATATATATATATATATATATATTTATTTATTTATTTATCCCTCTTGTGTCAGCTCACCGTGTCTTTTTGGTCACCTCAAGCATCTCGTTCATCAGCTAGCTAGCAAATGACATATTTTATGAATCACGTATGATTGTCTTCCTATCAGTATAGCATGTTATCCAAATAGTTTAAAAGGGTGTATCCTGTCCTGGTAATCCAGCACTGCAAGCCAGCGGCACTGCACGGCAGTGGCACCACATGCCAGCAGCGCTGCATGCCAGCGGCACCACATGGCAGTGGCTCACCTGGCTCACGTCGCTCTATAACATGTTTATAATAATAATAATAATAATAATAATAATAATATAAATACTCAAAGAGCAACCAAAGATATTGATTAAAACGACACAAACATTAACTATAATAACTAAAACTAAATACAAAAATTAAAAGCAACTAAAAAAGCGGTAGCAATCATAATAGTTGTGATTACAAGAGTAGCTGAATGAAGTGGTATCATTAGGATTAGCATTACCCCACAATAGCATACCACATGGTACAAGGGTGTACCACGGTACACAGTACCATGCAGCAGCTGTACAGCACGGCAGCAGCACCATGCGGCAGGTGCACCACGTGGCAGCTGCACCGTGCAGCAGTGGCACCACACGGCAGCAGTGCCACATGGCAGCTGCACCGTGTATCAGCGGCACCGGTGATAACTAGCTAAAGAGGTCAGGAAATGCTTTTAATAGCTTAGGAATTCCCGAGGGCCTTACACTACTAGGACTCCTTACAGGGGCGGACGACTAAAAACATACCCAGGGGCCTTACATAAACGCAACGATTACATAAACAACAAACACTATAATAACTAAAACGAAAGAAACTAAATAAAAAACCAAAAGCAACTAAAAATTACTAGACTAGCTAACAAAAGCGGTAGCAATAAAAAAATTAATAAATGCATAGAAAGTTCAGATAATATTATATCACAGTAAGTTTTCATGCCACATGTACGTACAAAGGGATCCAAAACCTAAAGAGCAAGTTTATGATCGGCTCCTATTTTGGCTACGTCATACCATCCGGCCAACCAGAACACCAGTACAGCGCACCCTCAATGCGCGAAATCTTCTTAGTGTACGGCAGACTTCAGGTTTTCAAGGTTTTCGTACCTGAGTAAGCAATGCGCCAATCAAGTCATCCGCCAGGAAAATCTCAGGATTGCGAATAATCGGCCGCTTGTCGTGCATGGAGGCTGTAGTGATAGTGCCAGCGCCCCCAGTGCCGGTTGCATTGCTGCTACTGCTACCACTGCTGCCATTATTGCTGCTGCCACTTGTTGACCCCGTTGACCCTGTTGACCCAGATGAGGCAGTGGCGCCGTTGCCACTCGTATGGGCACCCCCCGTATTGCTATTGTTATTGCTGCCGCCACCGCCACCACCATTACCACTACTGCTGCTACTGCTACTGCCTTGTGCCGCCGTAGCCCCAGTTACTGCCGCGCCGCTATGCGACCCAACAGTCGTAGGAGCACTGGCAGTAGCGCCACTGCTACTGTTGCTACTGCCGGCGCCACCGCCATCCGCCGTCCCCAATGATGCCACGGCCGCCACTATTTGCGATGCCGTAGCAGTTAGGCCGGTGGCAGTAGCACCGCCACCCCCGCCGCCATTGACCCCTGGGACGGGTCCCCTCAGTGGACCGCCGGAATTGGCCTCATTCCTGTGGGGCGGATGCGGGATGCGTGAGCCCGCACGATTCAACATCTCTTTCAGGCAGAGGGCAGAAGACTTGCCGCAAAGGTGATTTACTGTCCGTTGACGGTTGGGCAGCGGGAAGTTAGCACACCAAACTAAAACATTTAAATGACATTTGTCATTCCGGCAACAAACCGATCCCGGCATCCCCTCAAGGGGACTTACATTACTTAAATTAGTTATTAATGTAACCGCTGTGGCCGAGTGAGAGGGGGAGCACGTGGCAGGACAGACAGACAAAGCCAAATATGCCCCTCCTCTGCGCTGTGGCTCGGTCCGGTCAGGACCCCCCCGGTGCTCGTCTTTGCAGCAGGGCGAGTTGCCCTCAGTGTAACACCCCTTTATTAGTATTAATAAATTATTTATTTTTATACAGCCAATTTTTTTGTTTCTACATTTAGCTACGTAAACTCTTCGCAGAGAATTTCAAAAGAGAGATGAAGCGAGAGAAATAAAGAAAACAAGTAAAGAATCAGAACCCACAACCGGAACTTAGGAAAGAAGTATGTATGCGGTACAGTCGTACACTCACGTACAACCTACCCTATGGGCAGTGCGGGAAGGGAGTTGCCCGCCATCACCGCCTGCGTCGCCGCCAGCGGCCCCTCCGCCAGATGTCTCATGGACTGCATGTGGTTCTGGAGCGCTGTTGAGGCGGCTGAGGCGGTTGATGGTTGAGGTTGCGCTTGAGGGTGCTGTTGAGACGTCGAGGCCGAACTAGGTGCTGCTGGCGCCGCCGTCGGCCCATTTCCAATGCCCGATGGCGATAATGCCACCGTAACCCCTGCGCCGCCGCCGCCGCCGCAAGTGGATTGCGTTCCTGCGGCCTCCGCCGCCGCCGCCGCCGTCGCCGCTGACGCCGTGGACCCCAGGGGGCCAGTCGGTGATAAAGCGGTGCATGGACTTGCATGATGACCCGCCGGCGCTGCGCTGGCCGCCGCCGGTGCGCCTCCGCCAGTGCCGCCTCCGCCTCCGCCGCCGCCGCCAGGCAGATGTAATAGCACCGGCAGATGTCTTGACAGGCCGAGCCCTGAACCTTGTCCGTGATTGTGACCGTGGCCGGGCTCTGAAGTTTGGCCCTGCGGGGGCTGATCCCGAGCTGACGGTGGCGGCAGCGGCAGCGGCAGCGGCAGCGGCAGCGGCGCCATGGCGCCGATTGTACCGCCATCCACCCCCACCGCCGCTGATGCTATCGTCGCTTGGGACGGTTGCTGTTGCTCTTTCGGCGGTGTGGTGGAGTCAATCCGCTGTAGCTGATTAGGGGGGAGCTGTAGCTGCTGTGGCTGTAGCTGTTTTGCCCCCGCTAAATTCTCTCCCCTGCCCCCCGCCCAAAACGTTGAAGAAGAGGAGGAGGAGGGGGAAGCGGACAGCGACGCCCAACCGCCGTGCCGCTGGCTGTGCCGTTGGAACATACGCCATCGCAGCGGCCACTGCCGGTCGATGACGTAATTGTAGGCATCCTTCCGGCTCAGGAGGGCGGAGATGGGGCTGTCTTCCAGATCAGCCGCCCCCGGGGCCTTGGCTCCGAGACCAACAGCTGCCGTACGCCCGGCAAATAGCAGTCGGGCACGCCACCAGGGAGGGTGGCTGTGGCGGTCGGGATGCTCTTGCTCCTGCTGCAGGGAGGGGGGTTCGATGAGGACGGGTCATCTTATAGCGGATGCCGCGTGCCGTCGCTGTTGCAGCAGCTGGGAAGAAGTCTGTGACGGTTGTGATATCGGTTGTAAAGTCGGTTGTTAAGTCGGTTATGAATATGGTTGCAGCGGAGAGTCGGCTTCACGCGCGGAGGAAACGACGGACCTAACCACCGCCCAGGCTAGTGTTGGATATAGTAGATATGGTAGTTATAGTGGTTGGAGCCCAATGGACTACTAACCTGTCCTTGTAGATCGTTACCCAGCGGTTGGGACAGTTTAGTCGGTTGCACTTGTTGCTGCTTTGTTTGTTGAGCAGAATCCTTACTATTGCTGGATGTTTTTGGTGGTTGCTGCGGTTGCTGTGATATTGACGGTTGTTGTTGGTTGTTCTGTTGTTGTTGTACCTGCTGCTGTTGCTGCTGTTTCATATCCAGCTGTTGCTGCTGCTGAGGCGGTTGCGGCGGCGGTTGAGGTAGTGGTGGAGACAGCATCTCAAAGTATCTTAAAACGTGAGGAAGAGGAAGTGGGACAAGATGAGACTTCAGAGACGCAGGCGGGAAGACAAAGCGACGGCTAAACGGAATGGGGATAAATGGGGATAAACTAAAAAGGACGAGGGCAGGGAGAACCCTGGACAGAACTATTAACATATAATTTGTAATAATTGTATTAAATTCGATTATACATATGAAATCATTTTAATTTATATTTATATTGATTCGTTAGCTTTCAGAGCTAATTGCATATTGATGATATATACCTTGAATCCGTAAGGGTCGCAACATTGCAAGCGGTTACCGGTCAACTGTGTGCTAACCGCCAACCAACTTACCGCAAAGCAGTTTCCGTTGATCCGTAGCGGTTGAGGCGCGCGACGACGTGCGGCGGATCGGTACGCCCCGAAGCAATGACTGCGTCCTGCACCTGCACGTTATCCCCAAAAACGATTCGGATTCCCAACTTGTACAAATTACTAATTTAAAAAGGTTTTATTAGTTGACAGAAATGAGAGTCGAAATCATGACTAATAGAACAACCGACAAAGAGCTTTAAACTAAAGAATAGTTCAAATTGAAAGTATATATTGTTACCTGTATAAGCCCCGCCATAACCATAGCGTCAGCCTCCCTGACGCGCGCAGTGACAGGCTTTTTCGCACACCAACGCTCCATATCCTGTGTACGACACACAGTACGACGAGTCAAACTAAGAAATTTGAGCAAAAGGCAATTCATAGTCCGCGGCGAGAAAAGCAGTGGACCGTACACATCACAAAAACACTTCCTACGGGCTTCCCATCTCCTAACTGTCAACGAAGTAACCGTCAACGGCAAAAATACATGGTTACCTGAATGGGCGGCCGCAAAACTACCGCGTCGGCCGTCTTGATTCCCGCCTCCTGTACGACAAAACACACCTTAGGGTTTCTTGTTGGGTGTTGTTACGGTTTCTGGCGGCTCATTTGAAGGTTTAACTGCAAACGACAAACTGACGTGAAGGTCGCGTAATCGTACCTGCAGTGCTCTCAGACTGAGCATAGGGCCCTTCGTGTCGACGTACCGGATCCGGCACGAACCCGATGACCCCGGCAGCTCCGGGTCTCCTTCTTCGGGGGAGGGGAAGGCGGGCAGGATGAAAGTGACATGACTGCCATCCGGCGCGGAATCCGAAAACGCCGCCGCAACGTCCTGTACGACGGTGGGGGTGGAGGGGGAGGTAGCGAACGGTTAAAAAACCAGGAGGGGAGGACGTTGAGACTTAATGGCGATACATACACACACTGATATACAGCATACCAGCAGAGTATCAAGAAAGAAGCAATTTGTACGACGTATAGGGCCGCGGGGCGCTTGCCTTTTGAACAGGAGCAAAGGGGTGTGACCGTGCGTGCGTGCGTGCAAGAAGAGGGAGAAGTGTAGTAGGAAGCAGATTGAGAGATTTTGCCGTACGGATACCTTCGGTACGGATTCCGTACGGGAATGGATGACGTGTCAGGGATCGCGGCTCCTTTCCTCCCGAAGACACCCCAACACACACATACACACATACACACATACACACACACGCACGCACGCTCACTCACCGACACATCCTGCCACTGATACCCCGCCATGATAACCTTCTTGGGAGGGGCGTTGTAACCGCCGTGCCGTTTGATTCTCTCCGCCGCCGCCGCCGCCGCCGGCGGAAAGAGCGCCGCCGTCGCCGAACTCGCCTGCGGCAAGCCGGCCACACGTGCCGGTACGAACATGATTAACATGTCATTAACCGCCAACTCCCAACTGTCAAGCTCTCGGACGTCCATGTAAAGGCTGTAGCCGGCGCTGGCAACGTCAGGCGCTACTGCCGACCCCGGTACGGCAGCGGTGTAGCTGCCACTGCCACTGCCGTTGTTGTTGCTGCCGTTGAGACCGTTGTTACCGTTCGGGCCGTTGGCTCGCATGACGCCGATAAGTACGGCATCAGAATACTGGCAGCGGGCCGTACCGAAGGTCTCACCCACAAGCTGGGGTAATACTGGAACCATCAACGCCTGTGAACGCCGTACGACGGTACGGCAACGACAAGTACAGCATTTCAAGCAATATACATAGCGCTGGAGCCAGTTTTGCCAAAGTCCTCGTGCGCGTTACAGCAAACATTACAGTCCCATATTCATTTAAATCTAAGAACCATCGGTAGACTGATCAGCGGACAGGAGACATTGGCGACGTCTGCGAGCTGACCTCATGTGTTGCATGTACGTGCAATATTGTGTTTTTGACAACGAGATCTGATCCTAGAGTTCAGTCCAGCTGACAGCATCCAGGTTCCGGAGTTCAGATCTTGATCCGAGATGATATCAAGATCCGAGGACTAAATCCAGATCTGGATCCGAAGATTGTCACCTCGAAACGCACCTTCACGCTGTGGGGTCCGTGTTGTAACACGCTCGCCCAGATCCGCAGCATCCCCGGTTGTACGGCAGCCTGGCAAGTAAACCTGCAATTGAAGGCGGTGGTTTTGGAAACGTTTCGGCATCAACAAATATGATGCTTACTTCAGGGTTAAACCCTAAAAACCCTAAAACCCTATAAATGTAATGAGTATAGTATAGTAGTAAATAAATGTATACGGCAACATGTCGTATAATGTCGTTATCGTACATTGTCGTACCTATCAATCACAGAAGCGTCTGTAATTGAAAGCGCTTGCATGTTGCCGCGAATGTTTGCAGGAGAGGATTTCGTAAAGGAGGTGACAGGGTCCTGGGCAACCAACACTTCGTCTGGCATCTGGAACAGAACGCGCGGCAGCCGCCGCCCCATTGACCCATGGGTCGGTTTCGGCGCCAGACCCAGTGCCGACTGCACCTGGGCGCGCGTCGCCGCGCTCGCGATGCCTGTTGGGAATCCGAGGATTAGGAGGTTTGGAGAAGGTACGACATGTACGATATACGTGAGAGGGGATCTCAAGAAATTCAATTCGGTCTATATGTCGGGCCGATTGAATACGGTACAATGTACGATCATGTACTTTTATTTGCTAATTGCAGCAGTTACTGCCAGGAATGCTGTTGAACTCTGCCCAAATTGAATGTGATGTGGCCGCCGCCGCCCACTCGCAAGCGCCGCCGCCGCCGCCAGCGCCAGCGCCAGCGCCACCGCTGTTACAAGAATGGCAATTCTCAAAATCCTGCCACTCACTTTTCAAGTTAACATTTCCGTACAACCGACAACCTACCGCCAAAGATGCTGTCGGCGCCGCCATTGTACCCGCCGTCACGAGCCAACGGCAACGCATCCCTCGCCGCCGCCTCCGGCGCCGTCAGCGCCGCCAGCGCCATTGCCGTCGACGCCTTGGCCGCCTCCGCCGACGCATGGCTGGCGGCGCCGCCGGGATGTAGTACAATTATGGTGTGCGCCGATGCCGCCGCAACTGTAGTCAGGTCCCGAAGCTTTGCCACAATTACGGTTAGGGGTTGTAATGCATATTTCGTAATTTTAACGGTGGACGGTTACATGGTGGTTGCAGGGTGGTTGTAAGATAGGTACTGGTTAAATGATTTATCGGGGCTCCAGGGGAGGGGGAATGGAAGGTTAAACGTCGGGGGGAAACTCCAGATGGACAGCAGCAACAGCGAACTTTAATACACATCCTCCACGTACGGATGTCGGCGCAGCTAAAACGTACGAACATAAAGTACGAATAACCCTATTCTCGTCGTTGACTAAGCAGCCAGTGTCGTACTTGTGTATTAAGTTTGGCAAACGTACCATGGCGGGACTGCCGGATCGCGTGATGACATCCAGGCTGTTGGATTTGAGGCGCTCCGCGATCTCGTTATCCATGTCCTGTTTAGGATTGTCCTGTAGATCGTACAATTGCGATGACGTGGCGTCAAGTGGACAAAGAAAACGAAGCATATTTAAGTGTAATAAGAGGAACATTGAAAAGTGCGACATTAAAAAGAATGTTATAATAAGCTACAGTACTACACAATCATCCCCATCGTTCATCTTTAGAAAAGTACCATATGTAAAGTACCAGTAAAACCATTTGCCGTACATGCTTGGAATTGAATCCCCCAAATCCCGCCCAGCGTTAGCCGTGATAAATTGATTCTAGGCAGTATCCGTTACTTTCGTACGCCAAGGCAACAGTTCCGTACTCACCGACAAGAGAACTACGGGTCGACGAAAGAACGTGTCGTTACCGGCGTACCGCCGAGCAAGGTCGTACTGCCGTAGTAACGGAATCGTGTGATGCGACCAGTTGAGTACAAGTACGTGGTCCCGTACACGTACAGGATAATCCCCCGTCTTAATCAACCTATTTAAATATTGATATTACAGGTACGGCATGGCACAGCATAGCACAGGTACGGCATGGCGGTTGGTGAATGGCGGTTGGTGACCTTAAAACAGTTGGGTTCCTATCCTTCATATTATAAACGAACCACCTTCCGGTCCTCCCCCTTACCATATCGAGCGCCATCACCTGACAATGGTTGGTGACACACACCAGCACAAGCTTTGCTTCAAACAATAATCACAATTGTAAATTATATTATTGGCAATAAACATAAGAATAATCAAATTATAACATATTTATCAAATAATAACTTATGAATAACAATATTATAATCTTATACTTGATAAATACTACATAAATAAATGTCGTATTAAATATTACTCCGTGCCCTTCTCCACTCCACTGCCCGCTTCCTTCGTCCCTCGCTTGTCTTACCCCACTAACCGACTAACCACCAACGACCAAGCAACGACCTACCGGAACGTATTTTTGACTTCGTCCGAAACGATTCCGAGGAAGATGGCGAACGTGAACAGACCAGTGAAGAAGGCCGCGTTGACCACCAGGAAGCTCACAGCATTGTTTTCACGAACCTATGTCGTACGGATGTACGAATAATGTACGGCATGCTTGTCAGATGTGGGTTTGTAGTTTATTTCGGCCGTATCGTATCGTATCTCATGCGGCCCCCTTTCCACCTCTACCAGCATGTATGAAAATATAATGAAAAACCTTCCAATGCCCCGAACATAAGGCCCATTGGAATTACCCTCTCGTCCCTCCCCATCCTCCATCTCGCAGTACACGCCCCCTTAGTCCCACTTCCGAATCGTATCCGTACGGGTTTGGTCTTGATGTCTACGAGCAGACACACACTCGCAGCTTTCCCCTCCTCCATCCTCCCCCTCTCCCAAATGATTCATAATGTGGACATTCTCACTAGGCCTTAATTAGGCAACTCATGAAAGCTCTTTTTACCTCCCGCCAACTTTCTTACCATGTTGGTTCCCGGCATCCTATTTAGGATACAATGTATCTTAATAAGAGCCTCCATAAACGATTGCCCAGCACCACGGCCCCCTACCTGCATGCATTTACGACATAGTACGATATATGTACGACATAAGTACGGCATGGATAAGAAAGGATGTACGGCACCAGGGGTGATTAAGATGTGCCTTTTATCGCTCATATAGACAAATAGAGATAAATGTTGAGGATGAGCGACACACGCTGTTATACCTCCTTCAGGGGAATGAGAAAGAAGTAGTACGGCAGGGGCCCGCGGGGCCTCTCCTATCCTTTCCAACAAAAAATAGAAGCACACAGCCCAACGACCCGTGGCTTGTGTATTTGTCGTACTTACCGCCACGTAGTACAACGTCCCGAAAACCATCACCAGCGGCAAGCTGCTTATCAGCACAAACGCGATCTTGACCGGAAGTGCCGCGTACGACCATTTCTAAAACGGTGAGGGGAGAAGTACGAGGTGGTGGGGATGTCGATGTGCACAGCCGGGGGGATGGGAGGTGACGGAGGGATTATTCACTTAAAAAAGAACGAAGCGTAAACAGGTATCGTACAGGCCGTACACGGTTACATCATTACACACGTACCTGGAAGGCCCGAGAAAGCGGCTCCAGGATCTGGTTGCAAAGCTCCCGCCACGTCAGCAAAGGCCAATGTACGGCAGTCGCCGCCTCCGGAGCCATTCCAGGAACCGGGTTTAGCTGCACCCAGTTGACAGACGACGGTGACGGCGGCGCCGTCAGCGCCGCCGCCGCTGCGACTGCTGCCGCCGCTGCCGTGGCGGACGCCGATGACATGGCCATTAGAACGGCAACGCTGGCGGCGGCGGCCGCCAACGTGAGAGCCCCTAGGAAGGTCGGATCCCATAACAGGTCTACGTCGCCACCGTCGGCGCTCGTCGTCTCTGCGTCCGAACCATCCGTACTCGATGAAAATTCGACGTCAGTGGCGGCGCTGTCGAACGCACTGACGTCAGTGTGGACTTCCGCTGCGCGTGCGTCGACGTCGGCGCCGCCCACGCTTCCGGGCAGTGCCATCAGCGGCAGACCGCTTCCACTGCCATGCGTACGGCGACCCTGCCGTGATAACCACCGAAAGAACTCGTACGGCCGCCAGCTCAGCACGCGGAGTAAGGCCTTCATGACAATATTCGGCATCTCGCGCTCGACCTTAATGACCCGGCTTATGGCAGCCAGGTTGGCTAGGGGTCCGGGAGCAGCGGCGGCGGCGGCGGCGGTGATGGCGGCGGCGGTGGCGGCACTGCCGCTGCCGCCAGTGGACGAACCGCTGACGGCGACTCCATTGCCGACGGCGCCGGCAACGGCCAGGGCCGTGCCGGCGGGCGCCGCACCGGCTGTGGGAATGGCAGCACCGGTGACGGGATCATGACTTCGAGTGACGTACGTAAACACAGCCGCGCCACCGCTACCGCTGGTCGAAATAATCATACTCGTACCGTTGCCGTACGATGCCCCAGATCCTGCGCTACTACCGCCAGTGCTGCTACTGCTACTGCTACTGCCACCGCTACCGCTAGTGCCGCCGTCCACTGATCTGAATGCGGCTGGCGGCAGCGGCGGCACCGGCAATGGCAGCGGCAGCGGCGCGAGAATGCTGGTCGGTACGACAGGGTCGGAGCTGGACGGATCAATGTCGCGCTCCTCAAACGAGGACAGAGGATTGGCAGCGGCAGCGGCGAGGGGGAGTGATTCTACGATGCTGATCCGGCTGACCGTGCCGTCTTGATCAATGACGATTGCGCTGTTGCCGCGGGAATCAGTGAAGCGGTACAGCACCTCGGGGAGTTCCACCACTCCGGGCTTCTCGTGTTCTCCTGACTTTGAATTTCTTCTGCGACCTGGACCTTTTGAAGATGACTTCCCGCTCCTTCCTTTCACATTGCTTGCGCTGCCGCTGCCGCTGATGCCAATGTTGTTGTTGTTGCTGCTGCTGCTGCTACGACCGGCGGGAGTCGCAGCCATAACCCCGGGGAAATGTCCTCGACCTCGAAAAAGACATGAAGTTTTAATGAAGTACGGAAATATTTCCTTTTGAAGTGGTTTTCGGCGGGTGATCTGCCAAGCGGCAAATCGCGGCAGCTCCATCCTTCCTCTGCGTCCTGGTGCTCCTTTGCACAAATTGCAGATTTAAAAATGTTTGAAGCAACATATTGAAATTCTTTGATCTGGGTACGTGGATGCTGCTGTGTTTATTTGCTCGCGAGTCTGCATGACAGCCTCAAGGAACGCGTTATCAGAGTACCAAGGTTGCATGGCAATCATCGCAAATGGTGCAGACAATACAAATACTGTAACCATAAAAGAACGTGTGAGTGGATTATAACCCTAAGCAAAAAGATTGATGTGAAATTTTTCCGACTATTATTCGTAAGGCCCCCAACCACCCATTCAATCTTCCGGAGCCCTGAGGTCGCAGCCTCCACTCTATCTACTATAGTGAATCACTGACAGTCAAGTATACGCATGTATCTTTGTCGGCAAAAAAGGTTACATCTTCGCAGGTTTACCTTAATCTACATTTGGAAGCGGAGGTAAACACCATTCGTGTGTTTATTTGATATTGAGAAGAAATAGATTCGTTTTGAGTAGTGTTGACGTCGCAATGGTGGAGATTTAGATATGGGAACGCCTATTATGGCGCGAGGAGCGAGCAGCGCAGCACGCACGACGTGTGGCCGCTGTTATGTGGCTCTCAGAAATAGGAGTCGCAGTCGCTACCTCCTAAGGGAGCTCTCTCTCATCGTGTGCACTCTTTAGCTTCGCGGAAAGAAGGAAACCACGTTTCGAACAATTCCATTTGGCTCGCCGCTCTCGCCATTCCGAAATGACCACGTTATGATGCCATCTCTGGATTCAGCTACCCACCTAACGATAAACTAGCTTTTCATCTTCTTCCAAGTCATATATTCATTTTGCTTGCTATGAATTTTGTGTCTGCGCTTGACTGAAATGGCGACGTACCGGGCCTCCTCTCCTGCCCGCCCACGTCAAAACCCTCGTCATCCCAGCACCCCGGCCCATCAACCCCTCCCTCTCCCTCTCCCCTTCTCGACTCTCCCTTTCCCGTACTTCCGCCACCACGATATCCGGCAGGGTCAGTGCCAGGGTCCGCTCCGAAACCCGCGCATCAGCGGCTATCAGCAAGTACCAAATAGAAACACACGCACACACACACACACACACACACACACACACACACACACACAAACACACAAGAGCTAAGCAAATGCTCTTCACCATATTATAATACAATGTTTTTTTACAAAAGCTCAGCAGTAGCTATTACAGCAGCAAGTACAGCGCCGTGAAGTTGAGTACGGCGACGGCGACGGCGACGGTATGGTGGCGACTGCGGTGGCGGGGGTGGTCTCGGCCGCCACCAACGGCGGAGGAGCCACCACTGCCATTAGGACTGACCACCGCCAGGCTGCTACATCTGCAGTTGCCGTACGGATGACTACGGGGGGCCGGAGGCTCCGACGGCGCATTGACGCCGGACTCTTCGGCGTCGGTGACGACGAGGGTGTGCCTCCGCCGGGGGTAGTAGATTACGGAGGAGCGGCGGCGGCGGAGGCAGCGGGGCCAAGTGGGGCTGGATGGGACGATGGGGCTTTCGACATGGATGCCGACGGCAAGGGTACGGCACCGTTCACGCACGATGATGGCGATGGCGGAAATGCGCGTGGTGACGGCGGTAGCGGCGGTAGCGGCGACGGCGGCGACGGCGGCGGTGGCGGTGGCATCGCCACCGCCACCGCAGCGGCTGCTGGCGGCGCGTCGGACAGCGACGCCATCCTGATCTCCTCTGAAAGTACAGAGGACGACAATGCGGCTGCTGGCGGCGACGTCGGCGACTTTGGTGCTCCGGAACCACACTCACCACAGCGGCAGTCTGCTCCAGTGGCACGGCCGATGGTGGATGGCCGCGGACGTGGGCGCGGACGTGGGCGTGTGCGGGGCCAGGGACGTGGGCGCGGTCGCGGCACCAGGAGGACCCCAGGTGTGGACCGCCAGGAGAACCCAATACGTGTGTGTATGAATAATTGATGCCTATGCCTCAGGGTACCTAACTGTCTGTATATCGGTTGTTAGTTGTCAGTTATCGGTTTGCAGTACGTTGATTCTGATCTTCTTTACCAGATAGCGGTCGGCCGCCAGCGCGCCATAATATTGTCGAATTATTCCCATCCCTGGACTCCGGCTCACTCCGGGCGGCGCTCATACTTTCCGTTCGTACTTCATATTCCTATCTGTACGAAAAGACGTACAAAGGAAAGATTTGCTGTACGGAAGATTTGTTGTCTAAACATCTCGGCTGATGTTAACGTTTTGCATATTCGGCTGTGTCGTCGTCATCGGAACGAACGAGCCTGCGCAGAAGGGAAGGCCGCGGCCGCAGTAGCAGCCGGCGACGCTGACACGGAGGAGGGAGGTGGTGCGACGGCAGCCGCTGGCACCTCCGCCGCCGTTGCCGCCACCGGTGATGGTGTTGGAGGTGGCAGCGGCGGCGGTGATGGTGCTGGCGGGAAGCCGACGGCCAGGCGGCGGCGGAGGACTGCCGCGACTGCTGCTGCCGCCGCCGTAGCCACTGCTGCTGGTGGAGGCGACGGCGGCGGCGGCGGTCGCAACGCAGCGGCGGAAGTAGCTGAACGAACGACTGACGGCGCGAATGCGAAGACTGCTAACACATCGAGAAAGAAAAGGTCGCGTAACGGAGCAGCGGGGGGGGAAGCGGCGGCGGAAGCAACAGCAGCAGCAGCTGGGGACGGAGAGGAGAAGGCTGTTGCGCCGCCGCCGCCAGTGGCGGGACGGCGGCGGCAGCAACCGGCAAGGGGGAAGCAGAAGAGCGCCAAATTGGATGCCGTACATGATGAACTCACGGGCAGGAAGAAAGCCGCGCCGGCGGCGCGAAAGAAGATGACTGGTCGCGGCGGCGGCGAAGGCGGCGGCGGGGGCGGAGGCAACCGTGGCCGCGGCGCTGGCGGCGTCAAGACGGGGCGTGGTAGGGTACACGATAGCGAGTCGGAGGAAAGCAGAGATGGCGGCGACGATGCCGACGGCGACAATGAGGATGGTGATGAAGCGGATGACGGCGATTCGGATGTAATACTGGTTTCGGAGGCAGAGAGCGAAGAAAGCAATGAAGAGACGGAGGAGGTTGAATTAGTCATGGAGGAAGAGGAGCAGCGGAAACCGGCGCGTAAAAGGTCGACGGCGAGGGGGGGAAAAGCCGGCGGCGGCGGAGGCGGCGGTAGCGGCGGAGGTGGCCGTCGAAAGGGGAGCCGAAGCGGCGGCGGCGGCGGCGGCAGAGGCGGCGGCGGGTCCCGGCGGCGGCGGACCCCGGCCATTGTCGGAGGTGAGCAGGCCGTGATGAGGAGGGATGGAGCAGGTGGGGGGAGGGAGAAAGGAACAGAGACGAGTGCTCCTCTCTTGATCGTTAAATTTAGCTTATATAATAATAATATGAACTATAAATGTTTTATACTTACAAATATTATTATATATTATATTTCCATTATTATTTATTATTGTTATTATGCTCGTTCAGAGTTTGTATGGCCCGACGTTTTTAGAGTTTTATGAAAGTTTCTGAAAGGCACATGAAGGACGTCGGAAGGGGAACCTCGGCACATGACGTTTGCGTGATAGGCATACTTAGCATCACATCATCATTTTAAAAGTCATTAGAGGCAATATTAAGTAGTGTTCATACCTGATAAATAAATAAATAAAAAGTTAATATGTGCGTTTAATGCATAATGTTTTTTTATAAAATATCATCCCATGTTTTATAGTAACTCGGATATTTTGGAGGAAACGTAGGTGATGGCGGCGACGATGATGGAGAGGTAGCGGCGGCGGCGGTGCGAGATGCAAGTGGCGGCGGTGACGACGACGACGACGACGACGATGATGATAACCGCTGGGGTCCTTGGATGAAAGATGATCCTGACGCTGAGGCCGCCGCTGCCCTGGACGCAGCTGCCAATCACGCCCGCGACATGCGGGACCCGCCGCCGGAGCTGCTTATGCCGCTGCTGCCGTACCAAAAGCAGTTCCTGGCGTGGGCTGTACGACAGGTACATACGGCAATCAACTGAGTTGCAGCGCTCTTCCTGAGCGAGCAGGAGCTCTGAAACGACCGAGGGGGGGAGCAGGGGGGAGAGAGGGAGGGAAATGGTATTTTAATCTCAGCACTCCTAACATCTTTAATTTTATTTTTTGTTTTTTAATCATTTAGTATAGAATAATATTATCGTTTCCATTTGAACAGGTTATTTCGTGCTTTGTATTCTATGTACGAGTTGGGATTTTTCGATGTTTGACTTTCCAACTACTTCTGTTACAGCTACAGCTACCGCCACCGCCACCGCCATTGTTACAGCTACTGCCACTGTTACGTCCGCCCTCCAGGAGCAAGGCAACGTCCGCGGCGGCATTCTCGCCGACGAGATGGGGATGGGGAAGACCATTCAGGCGATCGCATTGATTGTCTCGCACAGAGCAGACGACCTGGCGGCGGCAGCGGCGGCAATCGACCAGCCCGCGGCAACGGCTACTGCTGCTACTGCTGCTGCCGCGGCGGCGGTGGCGGCGGCGGCCAAGGCCGCAGTGCCCCGGCCGCGAATTGCGCTTCGGCGCCCCGGACCGTTCGACGAGACGACTGGCGCCGCCGCCGCCGCCAGGTTAGGGGCCGAGGCTGACTGCGGCCCAGGATGCTCACATGAACCCGCCGCAGACCCCAATACCGCTGCGGCCTTGGCAACTGGTACGGGCGGCGCCGCCGCCACCGCCGCTGCAGTCGCGAAAGCGGCGGAAGCGGCGGCGCCGTCATCACATCTTCCGCCGCCGCCGCCGCCGCCACCAGAAGCGAACGACGGCCTGTGTGAGCATTTGCGGGCGAAGGGTGGTCGACGGAAGGGCTCCCGGAAGGGTCGGTGTGAGATTTGCGAAGCGAATCTGGATCCACGGGCGGATCCATCTCAGGTACGACCATATGCCGTACGCGTAATCTTGGGTGGGGCAGTTGGCCTTGTGGCCAGTCCATCGAGTAGTACTTTTCATACCTGGTCTTACTCCTCCACGGTTCCTGCTTCTACTTAAAAATGTTTTTGGGAATAAATTATGGATTTAATATTTTGATTTCTATTCCTAAATTAAAATATCTTTGTTATACTGAAGATACCTTATGTTCTCGTTCCGATGTTTCTTCGATTCAAAGGAATCAGATTGGGGAAAGGCAATGCTG
Source organism: Volvox reticuliferus (assembly GCA_019650235.1). Taxonomy (NCBI): domain Eukaryota; kingdom Viridiplantae; phylum Chlorophyta; class Chlorophyceae; order Chlamydomonadales; family Volvocaceae; genus Volvox; species Volvox reticuliferus. The sequence continues at coordinate 692,877 of BNCP01000042.1, forward strand.
CTGTACATTCACATTCTGGATTTCCCTTCTACCTACAAAACACTGTTCCCCCGCCCTCCCTGCAACTTTTCCCCCTCCCCCACCCCGCCGCACCCCACCCCCAAAACCCCACCTCCTTTTAACCCACACGCACAGGCCGGCCAACGCTACTGCGGCGCTACTCTCGTGGTTTGCCCGGTGGTGGCCATCATTCAGTGGAAGGGGGAGATCGCCAGGTTTACGACCCATGGGTCATTACGGGTGCTGGTGTACCACGGAGGGAAGCGGGGACAGGTAGGCATTTGTGTGTGTGTATGTGTCGATCTACATGTTGGTATGGATGTGCATGTGGGCGTGTGTGATCGGCGGCGCAGAGGAATGGAAACTTGACGAACTGAGTAGATATGGCCGCTGCACACCGTCGTACAATACACACAGGTGGCAGGCGGCGCTGACGGCGCGGCACTGCGCGAGGCTGACGTCGTACTAACGACGTACAGCGTCATCGAGAACGAGTACCGCAGGTAATGGTCGGGGCAGCTATTGGTTCATATGCCGTTAGGGTCTTTATCTGTTGGCGGTCTTTTGTGAATAACGAATACCCAACCACTCACATCAAGTTGGTTAATGCCGTACAGGTTCATGCTACCGAGCAAGATCCAGTGCAAGTATTGCAACAAGCGCTTCTACCCTGAGCGGCTTAAGGTACGACAAGTACGGAAAGTGTTTTCGTACGTCGCTTCTTTATATCACTTCTCAAAACTCCTGTTGTCTTTTAGGCTGATTATTGAAACTTAGGAGAGCAACGGTTACAACGTAAATTTCGTTGGTAGTTATTGATTCGTACAACTGGATTGGTACCGTATCTAGTTGCCATGCCACAAGACCACTTCTCGCGTGTTTGAAACAACTCCAAATCCCCCGATATTTTTGTTAATTGTTTTGGTTAGGAGATTTTTTTGAATTTGTTTCGTCACAAAATTAAAAATACGATCTATCCAGCAAATCAAATTTGTTTTTTATTAAAACAATGAACTTTAAAATAGTAAAAAAATTAAATTGTTTAGTACTTTTTTTAGTCTTTTCGTTTTTTTACAAAATATAATATATTTTATGTGTAGACCGTTAGGCATACACACACACGTACAGATCCTCCCACCTCATCTCCCACGGGTCCATTCAGATTCATTTCCTGATCCCAAAATACTCCAGGTGCACTTGCGGTTCTTCTGTGGGCCTTACGCTGTGAAGTCGGAGGCACTGGCCAAAGCACAGAAAAAGAAACCTCGAACTGAGGGTCCTGGCGGCGGCGGCGGCGGCGGCGGTGGCGGCAACAAGAAGAACAACAACGGCAAACGGCCAAGATCAGGGAAGGGGAAGGCTGCACAGGGTAAGTTCCTCCTTGGATCAAAAGAGGGTTTAAGATGGTGTTTGAGTGGTTGTTAGTTGGTATTTGGTGGTTATCGGTTGGTTGTTGGGTCATCATTTGGTAGTTGTATGGGATAAGAAGCTGTCGATGCAACTGCCATTGCTGGCTTGCTGTTGCTATCTAATTCAGGTAGTTGCGGCTTCGGCGAGGAGACGGAACAAGACGAAGAAGACGAGCTAGATGACGGCGACGCCGGCGATGGCGACGGCGGCCATGGTGAGGCGGCGGCCTGGTCCAAAGCTGCTAAGGCCGCTACAGCCGCTACAGCCGCCAGGAAAAAGGAAGGGAAGACCGCCACCACCTCCGCCGCCAAGGGAGCAAGCAAAGGCGGGGCTGCAGCCGTCAAGGGCAGTACGGGTCGCAATGGCGGCAGCGGCGGTGGCGGTCGGCGCCAGGCTTGTAGTACGGCGAATGCGAGCGGCAGAGCTGGGACGCGACAGCTGCGGCGACGTCAACCGGTCAGGAAGGAGGCAGATGAGGAAGTGGAGGAGGAAGGGGCGGAGGAGGAGGAGGAGGAGGAGGAGGCGGCAGCGAGCGATGAAAGTGATTTCCAACCAGATTCAGATGAAGCGGCGGCGGCAGAGCGCGAGGAGGAGGACGAGGAAGTTGTGGTTTCGGAGGATGGCGATCACGAGGAAGAGGAGGACGACGAAGTGGTGGATCTGGTTTCGGAGGACGAAGAAAAAGATGATGATAGGTATGTACGGCGCTGGGACGGGAGATGAAGGCTACGTACAACACTGGGACGAAGAATTTGTCGTACCCCCGACGACTCAACTTCCGTAATTTCCGTAACTGTATGTCATCCCTGTAGCCTTTTCTGTTCCGTGATATTTTTATTTATTGGGCCCTATGGATCTCCGTACACGTGTACGAACATAGGTCCAAGGGCAAGGGCAAAGATGATGCAGCTACAGCCGGCGGTAAGGGGGTAAGGCCGCGGCCCAGTGCCGCCGCGATGCGCCGGGACCGAGCCGACCTGGCGGAGCTCGAGGCGGAGGCGATGATAGAGGCGGCGGCTCGCGCAGCCCCTAGGAAACCCCAGGACGCGTCGGTGCTGCATAAGGTGTGTTTAAAGTTCCTATTCTTTATCCTTTTATTCCTCATTTTCTCTTCTTTATCCTTTTAATTTTTTTCTTTCTGTATCGTTTTATTCTTTATCGTTTTATTTTTATCTTTTTATTCTATGATTTTTGTGGACATGATGAAGTATGTAAAAGAAACCCAGATCGAACCCGAACTGAAGCAAACGCACATTACGAGTACGAATTCTGCGACTCTGCCAACTTGAGGCCACCGCAACCTGGGAAGCTGGTGTGTGTTTGGGGGTGTAGTGGGTTTAGGGCTTAGGGTTTCGGCCATTTGGGGGTTTAGTCTGGCCGGGGGCACCGATGTGAGCTCTCGCACCGACGTTGATTAAAATTTGGCCGCCCTTCACCGCCCTTTACTAGGGTTTAGGGTTTTAATTCATTTTCCCGCTTGCTCTCATCAGGTTGCCTGGCGGCGTATCATTCTGGACGAAGCGCACTGCATCAAAGACCGCCGCTGCTCGACCGCAAAGGCCGTCTTTGCGCTGAACTCCAAGTACAAATGGGCCCTATCCGGCACGCCGCTCCAGAACCGCGTCGCGGAGCTGTACAGCCTCATACGCTTCTTGCGGTACGTGGTGTGGCGTTGTGTAAAAAGGCGCTTGTGACAGTTCGCACCGTTTTTGCAAGTTAGGCAGGTTACGCCAAAGCTTGAAGTTGTGGGTCAGGGAATGTATGCCACTAAATTTCATTATTCGAACGGGCGGGAAAGGATTGACCCCCCCCCCCTGAAGCTGAAATTGACTAATTTCACCCTGTGGCTGCCAATTTGGATGTTTTCTTACGATGTTTACACGCGCGTTCGTGAATCTATTTATATCGGATAAAGGACAGCTAATTCTCCTTTCCTCTGTACGACAGGATCTACCCGTACGCGTATTATTTTTGCCGTAAGGCTGGTGCTGCGTGCGGCTGCTCCTCCCTGGACTACCCCTTCACCCGCCACCACCGGCAGTGCGACCTGTGCAGCCACTCGCCCCTCAGCCACTACTGCTGGTGGAACAGGTACAGTATGTTACGTGCGTGATCGGTCATTGCCAACCAATTGTCGTTGGGGTTGTCAGTTGTCAGTTACCGTTGCAGTCAATATGCACTGGCCTGGAGTCTTGGGACCCGCCCTACCTGATAATATCCTTTTACTAAGTATGTATGCGTCAGGGTAAAAGCGATAAGGATTTGTTTGTGATAAAAAAATCGAATATAATAAGCAGAAAAGTCTCTTCACTGACCTTTGTACGACAATATCCCACTTGGTCCCTTGGCGGAAAGGTTCGTGGCCAACCCCATCAAGGCGCATGGGTACAGTGGCCGAGGCCGTACGGCATTGATGCTGCTAAAAAACCGTATTTTGCCCGCCATTCTGCTTCGCCGTACAAAGGTCGGTATGATCTTGCTATACGACATGTGAACGTGTGAGTGTGGACAATTTCTAAACACGCAAATGGGGCGCCTAAATTCTGTTTCCTTGTACTTAACCTTATCATTCTTACATGCCACCTTCACGTCTGAATTCGGCTATTGTACTGCGTCGTATTGTTATCGTACGTCTGTCGTACAGGTCCAATGCGCCGATGACCTGGCTCTGCCACCCCGGACGGTCCTGCTGCGACGCGATCGTTTCGATGAACTGGAGGAGGACTACTACCAGGCGCTGTACACGCAGGTTTGTACGACAGTACGACAGCACAGGTCGTACGAACGTCTTGGGGGCTCTGGTCGTTTTTGTTTGCATTGTGGTGTCGCCCAGGAGGAGGTACTGCTTTCGCGCAAGGCCACAAGTGTGATGACGCCTACGTCGTACATTCTTCACGACCATTGGGGGAGAACCCCTTCGTTTAAATATTTGCTTCTCCCTTCCCGCCCGTCTGCCTCCGCCACCCCAAAACACACACACACACACACACACACTTCTCTCTCTCTAATCCACGTACAGAGTCAGGCCCAGTTCGGAGCGTACGTGGAGAGCGGGACCCTACTGAATAACTACGCGGTTAGTTAATTGGTTGGTGAATAGGTTAGTTCGGGGTGGGAAGTCCTGGTGAGTCGGTTAGACCGTTTGTGGACCTCATCGTCATCGTGTGTTTGTAGTCCCACCCAAGCTCAGTTTAAGCAGTTATCCTGTTTGCTCCCTGTCGTACCGCTGCCGTACTCTCTCGCTGCCGTATTCACGCAGCATATCTTCGACCTGCTCATCCGGCTACGCCAGGCGGTGGACCACCCCTACCTGGTAGGTTGTTAGTTGGTGGTTATCCGTTAGGATGACGCAGTCTTCGCGCCAGTCACACCAGCAGCGGGTGATGAAGGGGAATGAGTGTATGATGATAAGATGTAACTGCTGCAGCAGTAGCGCCACATAACCATCGGTACGACATTTCCTACTGCTGCCGTACAGGTGATCTTTTCAGCTACTGCCACAGCAGCCGTTGACAGAGGCAGCGGGGCCGGCGGTGGCAGCGTCAAGTCGCCCGCCGAGCAGCGGGACCGCGGCGCCACCACCGCTGCCGCCGCCGCCGCGCCGGATACCGTCGTCCACCTCGGCGCGTACGGCAGCGGTGGTGGCGCCGCTGGCCCCACCGGCGGCGGCCTGGCGGCGCCAATCTGTGGATTGTGTCACGAAGAGATTGAAGATGGGGTGGTGGCGGGTTGCGGTCATGGTTTTTGTCGTACATGCGTCATCGAGTACGTCGAGGGTGCCGTGAAGACGGTGAGAGAAGCGAATGGGGGGATGACGATGGTTCTTATATGAGAGGGCGAGAGGATTGTTCAGTGGCACGGATGACATGGAGCCAGCCTATCTGTCTTTCTCCCCCATAAGGCCTCTCTGGATTTATTCCGCATTGACGCGCACTCACACTCACACTCACACTTGCGTCATGCCTGCCCCTTCCCTTTTTCCCACTTTCCCCGCCATCCCCCCCCACATACACATACACATACACACACGCGCACACGCACAGGCAAAGTGCCCACAGTGCTCGAAGCCTCTCACCGTTGACCTAACGGTTCCTGGGACTCTGCCGGTGATTGCTGGCGGCGGCGGCGGCGGCGGCAGTGGCGGTAGCGACGACAACGATGACATGGCGGCGGCGGCTGGGTTGCGATGTAGCTGGCCCCCCGCTGGCGGCACGGCGGCAGCGGCGGCACTGGGCGTGCTCGGGTATCGGCCGCGCAAGCAATCAATACTCAACCGCATCGGGGACCTGACGCGTTTTATGACCAGCACGAAGATCGAGGTGGGTCTTGAGGGTTTCAGGTAAAAGTAATGTCTCGTACTTATGTCGTACTGCCGTACGGCATCAGGTTCACACAAGCCTAGTAACGTAATCTTCTGCAATCCCGCGCAGATCACCTCACGGGTTAATCTCTCGGATTGACTCCTCTGTTTTCATCAGTCATTTTTCTTATGTTAACTTACCCCGCAATAAGAAAATCCCGGCATTACCAAATAATAAATTCGAAAAATTCTTTAAAATAAAATCCGAGGAGATTCCTCAATAGTCCCAAATAATGTTTTTTGTTTCGACTTTCCATTAATGTCTTAATTAGGCACTCCGCGAGGAATTGGATCGGATGATGGCCCGGGACCCCTCCGCGAAAGCCATCGTGTTCAGCCAGTTCACCTCCATGTTGGATCTGTGTCACTTCCGATTGGAACAGGTGAGGTGTGCCGGTGGTGCGTCTTAGCGTGTGTGTGTGTGTGCGTGTGTGTGTATGCGTGTGTGTGTGTGCGTGTGTGTGTGTATGCGTGTGTGTGTGTATGCGTGTGTGTGTGTGTGTGCGTGTGTGTGTGTGTATGCGTGTGTGTGTGTGTGTATGCGTGTGTGTGTGTGTGTATGCGTCTGTGTGTTTGTGGGTCTGTGTGTTTATGGTTCTGATTGTGTCGTACATCCCCTTTCCAATATAATTCATTCCATTCGTTATCTGACCACTACTTCGAAGCCGCCATTCAACATTTCTCATTCCCCTTCTTCCGCCTTCACTTGATCTAGGCTGCATGGCTCCACCCCCCCGGGGGGGGGGGCGGGTTGGACGCATTCCTCCCGCCTCTTTTGCTCGTGCAGTTATGTCATGCGCAGCCTTCCATTTCTGTTACTGTTTCTGTAACTTAACGGTTAGTCCTTAACGGTTAGACACGACACGGTTTTAATCAGCAGAAAAACGCCAGCTTTCCCCGTGTCCCCCCAGGGCCACTCGCCCTCTCTTCCCCCCCATCCTCTCCGACCCCCCCATCCTCTCCGACCCCCCATCCTCTCCGACCCCCCGCTTGTTTTCCGCACATGTCCGCCCCTAGGTGGGTATTCGTTGCGTGCGGTTGGAGGGCAGCATGGCGTTGGAAGTCAGGGACCGAATGATCGCTGCCTTCACGAACGACCCCAACGTGCGGGTATTCCTCATGAGCCTTAAGGCGGGGGGAGTGGCGCTCAACCTCACCGCCGCCAGGTGGGGGTCAGAGAAGGAGTGTGTGTATGTGTATATGTGTGGGGTGTGTGGGGGGGGGGGAGGCGCCAGAGGAAAGGCGCGGGTTAAGGCTGGGAGGAGGAGATGGGGTGGATGGCGTCTGTGTGTGTGTGTGTGTGTATGTGCGTGCGTGTGTTACATGTGCTGCCCGGTATGCTCACAATAGCCGGCGGGTAACCTGCCGTGGCGCTCTTCATCTGACGAGGGGCATGCATGTGTTTGCCGTACAAAGTGCATCCTCAAGGCGACCCCTCTTTCGTCCCGTCTTCCCGGCCACCAATCACAAATACACACATTGATCGAAGTATTGAAGATTGCTGTACGACCAAGGGCCAGGGTACACTCATGTGACTTTTGCGCCGTACGTGCCGTACCGATTTTTCATTGCAGTCACGTGATGCTAATGGACCCATGGTGGAATCCGGCCGTGGAGCAGCAGGCACAGGACAGGTCAGTTATATACTTCGCGGTTAAAAGGTTAGTTAGTTAGTTGCCTTCTTACAAAACTTAAGAAACATACCTGATACTTAGAGAATCTCCTCTCAGGGCGAATTCGTTGCATCCGTTATGGGTTTCTGTTGCCGCGAAAAACCGCTTTTCATCTTTTTATTTGTTGAACAGCTAATGTTCCCAAAATTCCCCAAATTCTGCTGGATTCGTTTACCTAACTATAAGGACTATCGGACACGCGCCAGCCTCCTATTGCGCCTCCGCACTTGTTGTCTTCTCATGCATGTTTACGGCTTGTACGGCAGGATCCACCGGCTGGGACAGTACAAACCGATAACAGTGGTGCGCTTCGTGATCGCGGGCACCATTGAGGAGCGAATCCTCAAGCTGCAGGTGCGTGTATCTGTGTGTGTGTGTTTGTGTGTGTGTGTGTGTGTGTGTGTGTGTGTGTGTGTAGGGGGATGATGATAGCCAACGGGCCCAGGGCTTAGTCATTGCTTCGTCAGCACCAGCATCAGCTTTCCTATGTTCGCCTTCCCTCCCCAGCCCCCACCCTCGCCCCCTTCCCCGCCCCATCACCCTGGCCCCTCCTCCCCCCCTCCCCAGCCCCTTCCCCAGCCTCCTCCTCAGCCCCCACCCTCGGCCCCCCCTTTCGCCCCCTCCCTATCAGGAGAAGAAGCAGCTGGTGTTTGAGGGGACGGTGGGGCGGGACGTGGAGGCTCTGGGGCGACTCACCGAGGACGACCTGCGTTTCCTTTTCGGCTGACTGATGGGGCCAATGGAGCATACGTGCCGTACAGGGGCAACGGCGGGGAGGGCGGAGCGGAGAGCGATGAGAGGGTGTCAGAGAGGGGGAAACGAAGGCGAATACACGAGACCTGGGACCTGGGCCAGGTCGTACAAGTCGGATCTGGATCGCAATTTCCCCTCTCCTGCAGCTGAATGGAATTGAGACGGGCTTATTGGATTCCCCGGCGGTTAGATCAGCGGCGGTCCTCTGAACCGATTTTTTCCATTAGGGTTCGGGTTAGCTCTGTGTCTGGGGTTTCTTTTCTTTCATTTCGTTGTTTTGATTTTTTTCGATTTTATTTCTTCTGGGGTTAAAATCCCGCAAAGAGCATTGTGGAAGCGGCCGGCGGTGGCTTGCGCGTGCTGCTGCTACTGCTGCTGCTACTGCTGCTGCTACTGCTGGTGGCTAGGACTTGACAATAATGAAGAGGGAGAGCGGGAGGAGGAGAGGGAGGAGAAGCACGGGTGGTGTGTATCCTTTCTGTGCAAATGCGTTTCAAGCGTCGCGGAATCTCCGGGTATTATATGCGGGGGGAAGGTGCCAAGGTAGATGGGCCTTACGCACTTTGGGGAGTCTCACCTCTCTCTCTCTCTCTCTCTCTCTCTCTCTCTCTCACACACACACACACACACATACACACATACACACATACACACAGAGTAGTGGGTCAAAGCAGCAACCTTTATGTAATAGTTTAGGTTTAGGGCTGCAAACGAAGTAAGGAACGGAGGAAAAAGCCGCAACAGGCCGATTAATAACAGCTAAGAACAATCACCGAAATAACTTTCAACCGAAGAGGTCTGCACTTTGATAATAGATCGTACGATATCACCGATGCGTCCTATGCGATCTGCTGTTACAAGCTTATATGGTTGTTTATGTATGCGAGCAAGCCGTGGATATGATGGGAACGTTCGATGGTTAAGCTCATAAATAGGACATCTACAAACAAGGTCAACAAAGGACGCGTAGAATGGAACTATCACGGCTATAAACCGGTTCTGTAATTATGTAAATGTATACATATTACAGCTGTTATATAAATACGCCGATACACGGCGATAGCGAGCTATGAGCGGGTTCCCATAAGAGGTAGCTTACTTGCTTGATGACCTTGAACGTATGTGACATTTCTTTATATCAAATGTTTAGCCGGACAACCCCGCTGTAATACCCGACATGCTGTTGGAAGAATACGCTTTACGTAATGTGATGCAAGTTGATCAAACGACAAAACATAGGTACACCGTGCATGACTGTATGAGCACGCCCGGAACGATCTGCTTTATTATGACTTGCTGTTAGGTATGAGAACAACTGAGCGACAGTTGCTCGTCTTGTTGTTTCAAGGTGGACGGCCGAACCGTGGATGTATCTAAAAGTTACTCAGTTGATGCAAATCAAAATTTTAAGGGCACTTACTTGTGCAACTGCGCATGGGCGGCTGGGTAAACTGCAGCCATTTGCAGCACCCAAATAATTAGTTTCATGGGCGTCAAAATCTTGACGTTTTCAGATTAGGTTACGAGCCTATTAACTCTAGTAGGGAGAACAAAATCCTTACGGACCTAATCCAGAACAACGTACTCCAATGAGCGCCGTCACGACTTCACCAAGCGGCCAGTCATTTGCTCCTGCCTCGGAAAGCGCAGAAATTGCATCACCAGCTCCTCACGTAGCAGGCCGCAACAAAAAGGCCGCCGGCCAAGCACAAGCAGCAACAACCGCAAGCGCTACTGCGGCGTCACAGTCCAGCCTTTTCAACTGCGCCCTGCTCTTAAGCGGCGTGGCATGCACTGCCACCCTCGGACTTGGCCTGGGGGTTGCCCATCTGCTACGGGGTGGCCGGCGCGAGAAAGGCCAACGTGGCAGCACTGAAGCTTCGAGCGCGGGTACGTACGTAGATGTGTTGCGGCCTGACAGAAGGGGACAGATTATCTGCTTGTTGTTTTGGGTTTGGGGTGTGTATGTATGTGTGTGTATGTGTCCTCCCTCCCTCCCCCTTCCCCCCGCGCCCTTATCCGTCTCCCAAGCTGTTTGTGTGGGATTGAGCGGCACCTGCGCCATCAACGTCCTTCCTGAAGTCTCATCTGGTGTGGGCTCATCTGCTTCCGCCCCTAAAACCTACCAACTTACTTATTTCACATCCTGCGTTTGGACAAACTGAGTTCGTTGCTGCTTGCACATACTCGCCGCATCTACTCAAATATAAGTAAGTACTCAATTTCCCTACGCGCAGGGCCGTGCGCGAAGCTCAAGCCCACGTCTCGATGCGTCGCTCTGGCAGACGGCAGCGCGTGTGTGATTCGCAGGGAGATAGCGGCGGACAATTCTTGCCTCTTCAATAGCGTAGGTGGGTGCCCTAGGTGGTTGAGTCGGTGGTTAGCTAGAAAGCGACCCCCGGAGGGAGCGGCGGGGTGGGTGAATAGCAACTGGGGACGGGGACGGGGACGGGGACGGGGACGGGGACGGGGACGGGGACGGGGACGGGGACGGGGACGGGGACGGGGACGGGGACGGGGACGGGGACGGGGACGGGGACGGGGACGGGGACGGGGACGAGGAAAGCCGCTGTTACTATTGACAATGCTGCTCCTGCTATTGCCACAGGTTATGTGATGCACAAGTCGCGGGCAAGAGCGCCGCATTTGCGCACGGTGCGATGAGAGCAGGCGGGAGCGAGGGGGGGGAAGCAAGCAGAGTGAGGGGGGTTGAGGGGAGAAAGAACACAGCTGATTTTGGTAAGGATAGGTATGCAGGGAGGAGCTTACTCATTGCCGAAGCGGAAATCTGAATCGGAAAATCTTCAACACATATATAAGCACACAATTTCCTGGTCACGCGTCCTCCTGTGAGTGTTACGGAAAACATACATACACATACATACACACACACGCGCGCGCGCGCGCCCAACCCTGACCCCCACGTCGTCCCCCGTCAGGTGGTAGCGCAGCAAGTATCCAGTGACCGAACCACGTACTCGGACGCCTTCCTTGGAATGACGAATGAGTCGTACTGCAACTGGATACGGCAGTCTCACACATGGGGTGGAGGTATCGAGCTGTCCATCTTGGCACAGGCATACGGCATGGAGATTGCAGCTTGGAACATTGAGAGCCGCAAGGAGCACATCTTTGGGGAAGAGTCAGGTGGGTCGGGGAGAGGTGTGCGTATGGGTTTGGGTTTGGCTATGGGTATGGTTGGGGGGCCTTATAAGAGGAAGAGAGGAAGAGATAACCGAGACCGCCTATCTCCACATCGCATGTGCATGTACGGATGTATCTTAATGAATTCTCTTTTAAGTTACTTTCGTTCCGGTATTGCATTCGCCCGAATTTGTTCAGAACCTGCAATGAAAATCCGGATTTGGATCCAACGGATTTTTGAAAAGACCATCAAAAGATCATTGAATGCAAGTAAATGTACGAATTATTAATGCACGCTTATTCGTTGCGTTCAGCTAATTTAGGTAGTTAGTCGGCGATGGTGTGTGCACCGCGAGCTAATCCTTATTCCGGCAGCTCGACGGCCCCCCTTTCCCGCCCGGACTCCCGCACCCATTGACGCTATCCTGATTAGGCTACAAGCGGCAGGTCATGGTGATATACAATGGAGTGCATTACGACGCGCTGGCAGGTAGGGGTGGGACTGGGAGAGCGGCTAACACACACGCGCACCTGTATCCAAAGCAGCAGCCCCGCCCAGGCCGGTGGGGGGGGACGTAAGCAGAGGTAGCTGAGGTCGCGAAAGGGTTAGGCGATAATGGTTAGGCGGGAGAGAGGAAGGGTGAGAGCAGCTGTGGAGCTAATCCCTACGTCTCTGTGATTCCCATAAATTCCGTACAACTCAATGCCATGTGAATCTGAATGCAGTGTGTTTGGGTCCGCGGGCCAACCCCGAGGACGACGAGACGTCGTACAACCCTCGTACCAAACGTGGCAAGATGATTATTGCAGCGGCACGGAAGCTGGTGAGTCCCGCATCCCTTCCCCCAACCGTCTCTTTCCTCCCCCCACACACACGCATACACACACACGCACACTCGTTCACTTTCCTCTCTACACAGCTACACAGGCTTTTGGTCTTGCACATCCATGGTGATTGCGGCAATAGCAGCAGCAGCGTGTGGCACACCTGGGCTCCACGGGCCTCTCACCCTCTATTCGGCGACCACCACCTTTGCAGCCTCGCCTGCTGCGCACGTACCATCATTCTGGCGCGGCTACGTTTCCATTTTCCCTTCGTACACTCAGACAGACACTGAAATGCCTGTCCTTATAACGTTTTCCATATGCATCCCATCCGCAATTGTAATGTCTGAGATCTGCCGTGCCTGTTGCTTGGTGCCCGTGTATAATCCCCCTCAGGTGGAGCTGGCGCACAAGGAAAGCCTGTTCCATGGCGCCACCAAGAAACAACCCGCCGCCACGGCCACGGCAGTTTTAACAGCAGCAAAAGCACCTACGGCGAACGGCACATCCGCCGCCGCCACTGGTGGGACGAGCGGCAGCGGTACTGCTGTTGCTGGCACAACGTCGCGCAAGACGGCGTCTGGCGTTAGCGCTACGCGACGGGTAGCGCGGGGCACCACCGCAGCTGCTGCTGCTGCTGCCAGCGGCGGCGGTGGCAGCGGCGGCTCAAAATCGGGTGTAGGGGACGGCGGGGAGACGGCAGCAGGCGCCTGGGGATGAGGGGGTTGCCCCATAGTGACATAGGACGCGGCAGACAGCAAAAGGAGCTGTTCCTTTGAAGCGGCATAGATGGGTGTGCAGCATATACTGTGGTTCTGGCGACTGGTGATCAGTGTTCGGGCGCGTGCTGGGGATGGGATTCCGCGCTTCAGCTGGTGGCAGTGGGTAGTTGGGGGGAGTTGAGTGGGAGGCAATGAGAGCCTTGTGGATCGCAACCCTCTCGACTCGAGAGCGCGGCCGGTAAGGTGGATTGAGGAAAAGGACGGACCCTGTCAGGTGAATCTCTAAATGCTGCGCGGTGCAGACGGGTGCAGGAGGCAGGGATACGGTGTTATTACGGGGTTTAGGAATGGACGGCTTGGCTTACGTTTGTGGAGACAGCGACGGTTGGACATTGTGGATGGTATACCGGGTGCTGGGCGGTGCAATGCTCAGATGGTGAAATATATAGCATAGGACCCTTCAGTTATAATGATTTACATCTGATTAAGATGCTAAACGTCGAATGGGTCAAGTCGTAATGACCTGCATGATGTGTATGCGATGCAAAGGGTTAGGCAGTCAGTTCTTATCTAGGTACGCGTCTAAACGGAGCCCCGTAATGCAATGTGCCTCGCATCCATGCATGATTCAAAAACACTAACACGGACGTCTCACTTGCGAGGAGCACCTCGCCGTCATAATTATAGCAAGAACACGTGCACGTGTGTGGACGTATGTCCGACTCATTGCATGTAACCATCCACGTACAGTGAAATTCAGTCATGCGCAGCATGGTGCACCACCAGGCCCTTGACCCTAAAGCACATACGCGGCGCTGAACCTAAAAGATATAGATCTTTAAAATAATTGTGTAATTCATTGACAGATGCTACAGAGACTCCAGCAGCAGTGACGTGAAGCGAAGTAACGGGTTGGATATTGCTGATGGCCCCACAGTCCGTTATCTTATATAAAGATCCAAATTCACTTGATTCCCGTCCCTTCAACAGAAGGGGAAGTACTCTTATTGAAGCACTTAAGCACCATCACACATCCTCCGCCCTTTCCCCAACCCATCATGTCGGTATGACTTGTCGACTTGCCAACCAGCCCAGCTTCCCCTGCCATTACGCGTCTCGTTATCCTTTCCGTTCCCGTGAAGAAACCTCGACACACACACACAAGTGCACACAAATGCACACCAAAACTCAAAATGATAACAGTGTCATGTCCTGTTTAACAAAGCATTGTTCAATGCTAACAAAGCATGTTCTGGTCGCTGTTCATGACTAATCACAAATGCATGCATACGCGATGCACACGCACACATTTACCGCGGGTGCGCGAAGTCTGTCTCAAGCTGTTGACTTGTTAGCTCCCGTTTACCACACTCGTACAACACTCTTGCCCGTACCATCGCTGCCTTTTTTATGCGACGCTGAAACGCGCCAAGAGGTCTGCCAAGCCGAAGTCGTCACTGCCTTCCTCACTCTCGTCCTCGTCGTCCGTATCTTCCTCCATGTTCTCCTCCAGCGGCCCCAATGCTGCCAATTTGCCAGCGGACTCCATCACGCCGACGAGCTGATCAAGGCCTGTTTAGAAAATAGAAGAATTTGGCTCCGCATACGTTGTGATGATTCAGCGATGTGCAATAATTTGTTATGTTACCCGCCATTCTCTTACGGTATGCATCCTTCTTAGGCCGCTATGGGACACCATGCCCCGTATAAGTTGATAAACCGATTTGAGGGCACTTATGCCAGTTACCTAACTCACCATTCTCACTGATGGTGTTCTCATCAAGTGCCAGAAGGCCCAGCGAATCTTTGGACACAAGGGCTTTGGCCACTGCCACCGCACCAGCGCGCCGGATCTGCACCGTGAAAGATGCAATAAGGAACAGATCCATTCATCATGGCACAAAAGCCCTAGTAAGGTGAGCACCGTTCATGTCCTTAACATCACATTTCGACCCTCCGAATGTGCGAATCCCCTTCTCCTTCCTCCCTACCTGATTACCAACGAGGTCCACACTGCGAGGCTCAGCCAGCACCGCCAGCGCACGGGACAGCGTGATGGCCCCCCGGTCACCGAGCTCGTTTTCGCGAAGGTTGAGGACACGTAGGCTTGAAGCATGTGACGCAACCAACGCGGCCACTGCCTGCGTAGGGGTACGGGTATTGGGATACGACGGCTAAGATAAGGATCAGGACAAAACACAGATCCAAAGCTGTGAGATCAACACTAACTTGCGACCTGAGATCAACGCCCCTTCAACGTGTGGCACAAAGCGTGATGTGCTGTATACATAGTTAGGGGTTCCGCACCTGCTGCCTGCATCCATACATCCCTTACACACTGACCAATAAGTAGCTCTTTACCGAACTCCCGGTCCCGCCCACAGGGCAAGTAAGCGGCCCAAGAGATCCATATCACTGCGTTGCTTGTTTCCGCTGCATTGTTTCGACGAACCCACATTGTTCGTACACTTCCTGCTCCGACCCGAAGACAACGTGTGTAATCAATTCCTAATGACAAAGACGCAAACAAGCACGCACCCGCGCCGCAGCCGGGTCCACTTCATTAAGCGCTAGCCCCAGCTCCTCCAGCTGCTGCCGCGGCGCTCCGTCGGTATTGCGGTAGGACTGCAGCAGCGTGCGGCAAACCTCTACCACGCCGTCGGGCCCGAGGGAGGTGTCATTAAGGTTCAGGGCGCGCAATGTGGGCTGCAACGCCAAGGCCTTGGCCAGCTCCGGAGCCACCTCAGCAGTGAGGGGATTGTCGGATAGGTCCAGCCGGACCAGCCGGGCGCCTGATGAACCGATTAGTTAGTTGGGAACGAAACACATACACAAAGTTGGAGTTAGTATGCACATGGGGACGTGAGGGTACGCATTTACAGGTACAAATCAAATCGGCCATCTCATGGAGGAAAACACACATATTTTGTGACAAGCAGCACAGTGCAACACGGAACAAAACGCGAGCAGGATGAGGAGAGTATTATGGTCAAGTTGAATCCTCGCCGCTAGCACTTATGCAACGAAGCATATGTACATGCAAGATTCACTGCGCAACCGGCACTTGGCCGGATGACGTACACCAGGTGTGCCGGGTGGATCGGGCAAAATACTTCCCATTTATATAAGCCGCCCATTGCATTGCATATTCGCCCCCTGCTCTTTCCGCTCAGCCACATGGCCTTTACGACTTTGAATGATGCATGGAAAGCTGAGCAGTTATGCACGCGCTTACCGGCCCACACCAACCTGACAGAAGAGACTTGGCGAGCAATATACCTCCCACAGGTCCAACGCGACTAGATGCGAAACGAAGATCCTGAAAGGCAACGAAAGAAATAGGGGTTGAGCAAGCTTCTCCTCACAACAAAAATCTACAAAATTAAAGATTTGAACAGATTCGTGTCAATTTAAGGAATCCCGTGCAGAAGCAAAAGCGCCGAGGTCTAACACGAACAAGTCCGGGAACACCAAGACACCCAAGCGAAGAGCATGCTACATGTTAAGTTGTTGCTATAATACGCAGCCTCTGCAGGGGAAATGATCAAGCAACCTGGCGCAAATATTCGATCTGAGAGTTCGGAACACGGGGGCGACAAGAATGAATGTACGGGACAGCTAGCCGCCGCGGAAGGGCAAAGCAGCGACGGGTCGCAGCCGAGACCTCCACGCTATCTTGTGCAAAGTCCCCCTTCTCTTCAGATACCGAAAACAAATATCAACAACGTATTGACAAGCAAGATCGATTGAAGGTGCAAGTGTCCCTTTCCCTCCAAATTGTAAATAGGTTCCACTAGCCAAACAGATACAGTACGCAACAGCTTGACGGCAGGCCAAGTCCGCTATCTATGGCTGGCGGACATACCTCCAGCTGAGAGGCGCGGGCCAGCATCCCAGCGATGTGTCCGGCGCCCTCGTCCCCGCTCATATTGTTAAACAAGTGCAGCCGGCGCAGCCGGGAGGGATCCGTCAGCAGCTCGGCCGTGGCGCGGCAGGCGTGGACGGAGAGACCCACGTTCTGCAACGAAAGGCTCTCCAGGGCCGCCTGCGAGATTGAGGAGGACGCCATATGTCAAAGCAAACAGAGCGGCGCAGAGCAGAACCGAATGCTAGACATGCCAAGTAGATTAAGTTAAGCATTTGATCACCACCAGGATGGGTGCATACGCATGCATAGAAGAAAATCTGAAATGCTGCAGGTGAATCAGCTCGAGTCGAAGGAGGTGAAGCCATAATAAAAATGTGAACCAAAGGGTAAATTAGAAACAAATCAGGGCCGCGTGAGGGAGGTGTGGATTGTGCTGGTTGCGATGACGGGGGGCTGGTGCGAGCTGACCAATGGGATTCCCGATTCGTGCAGGATGTCTCGACATGGCTTTGAACTTCCATCGCAAACGCATAACTCATCGCGACAAGATCTGAAAGCCAAAATGCCAGGGTTGCCACATATCTTGGGAAAGCCACCAGTCTCCGCCGAGCTGCGACACGCACCTTGCCAGCCAGCACAGCCTCGCACGCGCGGATGCCCTTCTCCCCGAGAGCGTTATCTGAGAGGTTCAGCGCGGTAAGCCGGGGGGCCCCCGACAATGCCAAGGACAGTACGCGCAACACGTCCAAGGCCTCGTCCTCCTGCGAGCAATTGGATGAAAATGATACTTGAACTCTTACTGTATTACAGTTTAGATTGTACCGACAGTGTTTTCAAAACCCCGTCAGTTATCCAATCCATAGCGTGCCAAACTAGCTCATATACATCTGGGTCACAAGCATGGCATGCGAGGATCCAAATTAAGATATCAAATAATTTGGGTCATGATACGGTGAGCTCGTTACTGCCTGCTTCGCAAGCCAGTAATCTTGACGCAGCCCAAACACGTTGAAAACTCACTCCAAAACTCGCCTAACCCCGTTCCACATGCAAAATGCAAAAACCGTTGACGGGTCCCGATTTGCAACTTACCGGCCTACCCGCGATCACGTCCGATATGTCTGCCTCCATCAATAAGTGCGAAAGGGCCTCTATGGCGCGAGAGGCAACAGCGGCGGCGTCTCTCCCGAAGCTCTTGGTGCTGAAGCGGATCTGGGAAATTGACACCGGTAGGGTAAATAAATGAATTGATGTTGGTAATGTGAGCGAGTAAGTTCTTTGTTTGATTGTGTGATTTGTTGCATATCCTCTAAGCACCTGAGTCGAGCATCGGCTAAAACACCGGTGTGTTCTGAGGCGCAAGGTGATCCAGGGCGTGCTCTAGCCAAAACTGACGGCAATGCCAGAAGCCTTTGCAACTGCGGCTTACTTACACCCGCACGTCATTAGGTATGCTGTGACAGCACAAACCTTGTTGACGGCGCTGCCCGGTGCCAGCATGGGTGCCAAGATCTCCTCCGCCATGTCCGCCGTAAGGAAGTCCCGCGAGCCCGCCAAATCGAGAAAGTCCACCAGACCCGTCGCTGCCGCCAGCGCTGTGCTCGCTCCCTCTAACTTAGCGCCATCTTTAATGAACTGAACAGCAAGCTCGCCAAGCTTCCTACAAAGAGCAAACCATCACGAGGTAAGAACTTACACGGTTTTAAGTGATATCGTCGAGGAAAATACGTTTCTCCCCGCGGGACTCCTGCTTTGATGCGCAATCCAACTGATTGGGGGGTTGATGGATGGACGAGGGTAGACTTCATACACCATCGATGGACAGGAAAGGTAAGCAGGTGGACAGGACCGGACAATGGGAGGTGCATTGTCGTCCACTGTCGTCCATTGTCGTGATAACAATGAGGATGGGTGCGTGCCAAAGCTGTCAGGCTGCAAAAAAGTATGGGTTTGATTTTTAATCGGAGCCATCGTGATGATATGACGCTGATAAAAGCCGGGCTTGGCCGGACAGAAAGGCTGAAGGAGGAGGAATGGGGTGATGTCAGGAGTTCCAGTGCACACGGGTGGACATCTGGATCATAAACTGGAATTGCCCAGGCCGCTAGCTAACGCATGCCGTTAGGTAGGAAGTCAACTAACCACACATAAACCGCACCTGGCGTACGCCGAAGTCGTTTCGGACACAGGCCGATCTCCAGTCGTTGTCCGGGCGGCAACCTCCGCAGCTATATATGCCTTCTTTTCAAAGGTCGCGGCAGCCACCGCCGCATCCTGGCAACGAAGTGCAGGCTATTCAGGCTATCACCAAAAGAATTGTGTTAACCCAGATGGAGCTCATAATTGATTTATAACATACCACCTCAACACATTTGCTGGACATGACAATGGAAACATGCACTATTTGCGAGATCTGCGGGTGTCATGCGCGGGAAAACTGTCCTACCTCGGCACTTAGCTCTAAGCCTTGTGCATGCGCAAGTGCACAGATGTTAGCAACCAGTCGTTGAACAGAATCCGCTCGCTCCTCAGGTGTAAGGGACCACATCTCGGAAATGGAGCACGGAGTGCTGAAAGGACCTAAACTTGTTTAAGCAGAGAGCCCTATCCTTACTAATTGTTCCTGCATCAAAAATCGATTAGACAATGCCGTGCGTGCGTATATTGGTATATAGTTTCCGCGCCGACATCGTACAGGTGCGTCCGGATGCCCAGAATGCCATGCACCGATTTGTAAACATTCTGCAACTCCGAACCGAGAAATCCTATACTGGGTTCATATACACGTCGCCTCATAATCTGGATATCTAGCTTGTTGTTGGTTACATAAAGAGTGCTGGTGGCGGTCAGGCAATCAAACTTGACACTCAGGAAGCCGTTTGGTAACTCGGTTGGGAGGGGAAAACGTAGAGGATTATATACAAGCATCACACGCACGCCGTCTCCACAGTAACCGCCTTTGTAGCTGCCGATAGATACTTCGCCACGAAACGCGGACGAGGGCCTCGCCGTCATTGTCAGTCTTTGCCGCTCGCAAATGCTGGCGTAAGCAGAAATTCAAACTCTTGATCAGCTTTAATTACGTAAAACAATAACGTCATTTAGAAGCGGATGGCACACCTAGCTCCAGCCACTCCCCAGCCCTGCCGCCTCACGATATCATCTTCATCTCATCCAATTACATGACGGGCATGAAAGAGCACGTCCCAAAGGGTATACCACGTACAAGCAAAGCCACCGTTCAGGCTTCCGCGGCCTTGATTATCGTAGCTGCTCACACCGACGACAGCGCCATGGCGCATTAGCACACAGACCGTAAGTAGCGCGAATATGCAACCATTCAGATTAATACCTCCAAGCGCGTTTCAACCTATGTATCAAAGTGCCATCGCACTATATTAACGTTTGTCGAGCCCGTTGCAGAGCTGCTGCTAACACACTCAACTGGCCTCAATCAATGGGGCCCCATTAGTTCCGCTCAAACCAGTTTTTATCTCGCCAGGTTCAATCAGGCGACACGCGATCCAGCCAAAAAACAATAGATTGAAGGGCATCGCGGCATGGTCAAGTGACGCTGCGCAAGCAATGTTGACGAAAAGAACACACCCTGCCCTACCTGGCGGCGCATGGGGGACACTAGTCGAATTGTGAGTGAGCAAGCATTCGTCCGTATTTCAGGACATAAGCAGAAGCCATTCCGATAACTGGGGTCCTATTGCTGCTGCTGTTTAGGGGTCCTCGCATTGGCGGGACGCTCAGTTATTCACCGGGAGTGCCGAGACAGCAAAGAGTAGATCTCGGCATGACGTGGTATTATTCCATAAATCGCATGGTCAAACGGCTACAAGATATAACGGAACGGTTAGCACGGTATATTCCATACCTTCAAGAGGCCGTGCACCAGACTGCGAACGCACGCAGCACGCATATACACATACACATACACATACACGCACACGTACATATGCTGGAGCAAACAAGATACCAATCGTGACTTCCTGCGCGTGCGCGTACACACATACACACATACACATACACACATACATACACACACCCCGCGGACAGCGACAATCGCCTCCAACTCCACTGCCCAACTCCCTGCATCACCTGCCGTTGTTTCAACTGTTCGCAAGTAGTTTGCACTTCTTGTGGCCACGCCTGCTGAGTGACAATGTTTGAATGATACGTTGCCGGTTCCTTCACCACGTGCTATTATTACCCAACATAACGCAGAAAGTTCAGATGTTGCACATATGTTCGTATATCTTTCATCGCTCCTCACAAGAATACACACACGGTACACGTCGTACGCAATAAAAAGACGTGTGCATGAAGGGAACATGTGTTATGCAGGGGTATGCATCCCATATGCCGTACGCATCCCACAGTCCCATCTTCCATGCATGCTCAACGTCTTATCTGTCAGCTCCGCGCACCGCGCCCAACACCTCCTCTCCACACGGCCTCCTGTCCCAAAATTTGTCCCAAAAGATCAGGGAAGTAGAGACGGTTTGTAAAAAGCAGCTGGCTGTTAGGACTTGAATGAATCAGATACACGCATGTATCGTGTTTTAGTTATAGTAAAACAACAAGAGTTCACACAACACATAAGGCATATGATATATAGTATTATCATCCCGTGGCTCGCAAGCTTGGGCGGCCGTAGGAAGCACCTTCCGAACTATTCTCAAATATGCTTCTATGTGACGCACTGTCATGCATCTATATGTCAACCACCAACTGTCACCATCAATGGCCACCACCGCCATCCGTCAATGTGATCTTTACCCGCCAGATGGGCTGCTTACGAGGGAAGGAAGGGAAAAACACCCACGGAACTGAGCTGAACGGGATCAGACGCCTCCTCAAGGTGGAGGAAAAACACAAGGAGCTTAATCAACCCACTAAGTTCCGGTAGCAGGCTGGTAGCTCCGTCCAGGTTGCTGTTTCGCCAACACCTTGTTTTGTAATATTCCAGTCACCGTGACCGTGATCGTGACCGTGACCGTGCCAAGGGGAAGGGGTTCGAGGCTAAGGAGACCCCGGGACAGGAGCATGGGCAGACGTGGCTGGCTCCCCTTCCCCACAACATGGAAGCAATATTCAAAGCATTATGGGTGTACGGTATGGATGGGTACCGCATTCTAAGAAACGTCCTCAAAAAGTCAAAGACGCCATGGCGACGGGCTCGGCTGCGCGTGGCGCGCCGGCCACATGACCCCTGCCGCTGCTGATGCCGCCTCCGCCCCCGCTGCCGGCTGCGGCAGCGGCGGGGGCGGCGGTACTGCCACCGCTGTGCGGCCCTTGCTGGAGGTACGTCAGAAAGGAGCCGCCGCATTGTGCACGCTTAAGTCCACCATCAAGCGGCCGTAGTGACTCAAGTCTGCTACTGCCGCCGTTACTGCCGCTGCCGCCGCCGCCGCCGCCAGGAGCTCCACCGCCGCTGCCGGCCTGCTGCTGTGCTATAAGGGCTTGTGCCATACTGAGCACCTGCAGCGGTCGATAGTTACCGACGCATTCGGCGGGCTTGCTTAAAAAGGAAACCCGAAGAACCAAGAATGATTGCAGGACGTGTTCATTACCGTGGTTGAGTGATGACTCCGGCCACCTAAAGAACACGCCGATGTGTTCGGTTTCGGCTTTTCCCACCTCCGCGTCACCACTTTTCCCCAACCCCCATTCCCCGCCCCCACCCCGTAAAATCCTTTTTACCTGTGCACGAGAAGCCTGTACGACATCTCTGCGGGCCTGCGGCGGCGGCGGCGGTGGCGGCGGCATCTCAAAGCCCCGGCCACCGCTCCCACCAGCGCCGATGCCGCTTCGGTTTCCTCCGATGTTAGCGCCGCTGCTATAGGTTCCCGCCTTAGAGTCCAAGGACAGGTGTGGCAAGAGGACACCTCCGCCAGCAGCGCCGCCTCCGCCACCGTTACTACTACCGCCAATGCCGCCGGGGCCTGGGCCCGGGCTGCTACCCCAAGAGACCCGCGGTGGCGGCTGTACGCTTGCGTTGCCGTGTAACGCAGCGACGGCCGAACTGCCACCGCCACCGCTGCCGCTGCCGCCGCCGC
The DNA here is from genome assembly GCA_019650235.1 of Volvox reticuliferus. Classification (NCBI taxonomy): domain Eukaryota; kingdom Viridiplantae; phylum Chlorophyta; class Chlorophyceae; order Chlamydomonadales; family Volvocaceae; genus Volvox; species Volvox reticuliferus. The sequence goes on from BNCP01000042.1 coordinate 715,700, forward strand.
CGCCGCCGCCACCGCCGGGCAGCTGCTGTTGACCGTGAAAGCGATTAGGGGAACTGCCGTGCATGTGCGCCCCCCCGCCCAGGCCCACGTCGTGTGAAATCGAGGCAGACTGGTGGTTGATAGTCGGGAGGTGCGCGGCAGCGGCGGCGGCGAGTGCTGCCAGGGCCTGCGGCCGGTCGCCGCCACTGCTGCCGGCACCGCCGGGGCTGCGACTGCCGCCAACGCTACTCGGCAGGAATCCCACCCCGCCGGCACTGCCACTGCCGGCACCGCTGTGGGTTGTCAATGTCGGGCTGCTGTTTACGCTGATTAAAATCGGCGCTGGACCCATACAGCGGCCGCGTGTGACAGGGGACGGTGGTGTGGCAGCGGTGCCACCGTCGGTTGCGGTGCCGCCGTCGCCACTTCCACGTCCGCTGACGCCAATGCCGCTGATCTCCACAAGGCAGATCCCAGCCGATGGCGTTGCGCGCAGCGCCGCCGGCGCCGGGATCGCTCCTGGAGCCGTTGCCGGCATCGACGGCGCCGTCGATGGCGCAGCGGCACAGAGAAAGGCATGACGCGTGTTGCGTGGCGGTCCCGGCATCGGCGGAGGTGATGAAAACCAAGACGACGGCGATGACGGCGGCGGCAGGCCGGGGGAAGGAGGGCTATCTCGCCTGCCTTGAGTGCCACGATCGGCGCGATCTGCGATTTTATTACAAAATTCAGCATTTAGGAATTTACGGAATTTATAGAACTTACGGAAATCCAAACTCTTCCTTGTCCAGAACACTCAAGAAAACACTCACGAGTTGTACGACATCAAACAAAAACAATCTCTGCCCTGGAAAATCTTGCTTAGTTCCGATCTTGGCAGCTGCCATCTGTACGACACGACATGAGCCGATGCGGTTGCGGCTTGGGGGCTTGCGATTGCTTCCCATCCTCTCAATCGTCATTTGGTGACGTGTAATTCATGCATTACTAAGCCCCCGTTCAAAGCCCCCGTTAGCGTGAACCATATGTACCATATGTACCTTGGTACGTTGGTTGGTCGCTCTGACCTGGAGGTCGGTTGTCGGTTGTTGGTTTTTCCAAGCCACCACCCTCTCAACTTCTCAACCCCTCCAAGCCTCGCAAACCCCACCTGACGATGAGGTGGAAATTGACGGAAGTATGCTTCGCTCCTGGCCCATGTCACCAGCTCGTTGCCTGTGCTGCTGCTGCTGCTGCTGCCGTTGCTGCCATCCCGGCTCAGCCTCTTCCCCCCATCCGTCTTCCTCCTCAACTCCCTCCACATTCAACCCTGCCATCACCAGCGATGGTAACTGCGGCGGCGGCGGCGGCGGCGGCTCCCGCGGCTGTGGTGACAGCCCCAGTGGGAGCTCCGTTGAGGCGGGGCTCTGTACGCCAAGCGGCGGCTCGCTGCCGCCCACTGAGTCATCCGTGACGTTGAGGAGGGCCAGCCGCGACGGACGCTTAGCAGGGACTGTCGGCTGGCCGGCACCGCCGCCAGTTGTGTTGACCCATGGGTCATTTGCGGCGACGGCCTTATCGGGACTGCTGGCGCTAAGGGGAGATGATGGACGAAGAATGGACAAAGAATGTCCGCAATTCTAAGTGCAAGGAAATTAATAATTTCACGATTCGTACAGGGAGGGGGATGTGACAAACAAACTAGGGATAGACAAAGAGACAGAGAGACAGAGAGAAGCATGGGGCGTTTCGAGTAGGAGCGCGGAGGGAGGCCGGACGGAGAGCGTCCGTTTTGAATGCCAACACACATGGCAAGTAGTAAGTAGCCTGCATATGAGTATACGATATGCCGTAGATCGTACCTGGGGAACTCGCGCTGGGTGTTGTTGCCGCTGCCAACGGCGCTGACCGTGAGTACAGCGTGCTGGAGTGAACGGGGTCCCAGCGGCGGCGGTGCGCCCAAGACGGCAAGTCCAGCGACAACCACCGGTGGCGACCCAGTGGCGTTGGCGCCGCCGCTGCTCCCTCCGCCGGTCCCTTGCTGGCGGAGGGCGCGGCGGCTCATCTGCAGAGCAGAGCAGCGGAAGGTAATGGGCAAAACGTGGCGCGGCGGCGTGGACAGACGAACAGATGGACGATATGCGACGGTCAGGAATGAAAACAACAAATGCATATGTGTGTGTGTAGGATAGGGGGGTTTTGCTTCACCCGTGCGTGGGCACTACCTGGCAGTCCCTACTACCCCTTCCCCAGTACCGTATTCCAGCAGAGCACCCTCATCCATCCATTCACCCTCATCCGCGGACCTCGTTCTCCGAAATCAGTGATTTTCCCCGCACGGGTTCAGCACCCCCACTAGCATCCAATGGAATCTGCCGGATGGATCATCGACGGCATCAACTCCATTTCTGGTCAGCTCGCAGATCACTAATGTAACCGGGGTCTGTCACCGTCCATCTCTGTGGGGGCACATCCACCCTCAACCGATGGAGGGATTTTTATCCCGTTCATTGACGGGATCGATCCTGGAACCTCAAATGTGTCCATGCGTACACGGATTATTATTTTCTACATATATGACACTAAGTCGTGTACGGCGTGTACAGTGTACGGCAGTCCCGCAAAATAGCTGGAACCCTTTGACCCACCACCGCGTCCATGTATTCTGCGTAAAGACTGCCAGGCGAACCAAGCTGACCGTACGGCATATCGTTCGGCAAATCCATCGACATGGCGTTGCGAAGGTTGGCACCATTGGGGCGCCGCGTGAGGGGCCCGCCGCTTCCGCCAAAGCCATTGGGCAGTGATAGAGCCTGCGAACAGCAGTGTCGCACGGCATGTACGGCGTACGGCATACATAATAACCTGCCTTCTGCTCAAGCGCGTCTTTTCTTTTCAAGCATTCCCTGTAGCCGGTTGCAGATCTCGCGATATCTTAGGATACTAACAGGAACCTGCCTGATTGCCATTGGAACTTGTTCCGCTGCCAGGACCGCCGCCGCTAGCACTGCCAACGGCGGCGGCCGCGGCGGCGGCGACACCGGCTTGCGCCAGGAAGCCCTCTCCCAACTGCCAGTTGCCACCAAAGACAATGTGGGAGGATTGCTGCCCGCCGATGTTGCCGCCACCTGCGGCGCCACTGTTGGCGGCGGCAACGGGGGATTGTAAAGACGGTGACGGTGGATACAGAGACCCGCTGCCGCCGCCGCCGCCGCCGCCGCCATTCCCAACGTCGCCCGCTTTGCCGGCGTCACTGACTTGCTTTGAAATGGTGGCCGCTGCTACCGGGGCCGGGTCCGAGCCGCCGCCGCCGCCGCCGCCGCTGTCCGACGCCCGGCGCCCATCAAATACCTTGCTTGCGCCTCCCCCCCCTCCCCCTCCTCCCTTCGGTGGCAGCTTAGGCAGTGGCTGTCTCAGGTAGGCGGCTAGAGTAGACGGTATGTTCGAATAGTCCACGTGATCGTGATCGTGCATCTGTGGTACGGATGCCGTACAGGAGTGAAGTCGCAGTGAAGGAGGCGCTTTTAAAAAGGACAAGAACATTCATAGTTAAGGAGCAACCTGAGGGATGACCTGACTGGCAACCCCCGAAAATACGAAGGCATTGGGTCCTGTTATGAGAATAGAATATTTCCGGACGAACTCGTTTGCGATTGGACTTAAGGTGCTTACCGGTCAAGGAGCGCAAATAGATACAGCAACTGCCCATGGTAGGTTTCTATTTGCTATGTTCGCTGCTCTTGCAGAATTTGACAGAGAATTGATTAGCGAACAAAGGCCGAACTTGCGGCAGCACGAGCAAGGGGATGAGCATGGTGGCGGGCGGCCAAGAAAAAGGCAAATGTTAAGTACGACATATACGGACCTAACGTACGGTCGGTGAAATACGGTCGGTCTTAAAACGCATCATCCTTACCTGCGCGGGCGAGCGAGACGAACGCGGCTGCGCAGGCCGCGGCTCCTCTGACCCCCCGTCGGCACCACCCCCATTGCCACCGCCGCCATTGGCGCCACCGATACTGCCGCTTCCCATGGGCGGTAACCGCCGCTGCGACTGCCATGCGGATAACAGATTATCATCGGAGCTTGAGCGCGCTGACGACAACGCCAACGGCAGCGACGGCGACGAAAGCGCTGGCGTATGCGGCGGCGGCGGACTGACCCGTGGGTCGGGCTTGCCACGCAGCGTGTCCGACGGCCGTCCGGCCTTTCCGCCCGTCGGCCGTGGCGGCGACGACGGTTGCGGCGACTGCGGTGAATCCCCGGGCCGATCCGATCGCCGCCGGTCATTGCCGTACGAATGGCCCCCCCCTCCACCTCCGCCGGTCCCGCTACCGTCATTCGTGCCGCTATTGCTGTTGCTGCCACTAGCCTCGCTACTCGTATAACCAAAGTTACTGGCACGAGGCGATTTGGGTGCGCCGCCGCCGCCGCCGCCGCCGCCAATCTTCGCCTTAGCCTGGGGCTTTGTCGGCGTCCCAACGCTCCGGACAGTAGTAGCTGGTGTTCCATGTGAGGATTGGGTTGTCGGTTTTGCCGGTTTATGTCCAAACCGTTTTAACAGACGTCCAAATTTCCCTTGCCGTCGCTCCATATCTTGAACCCCCCGGAGGAGGAACTACAGGGAGGTCGAAGAGGCGGCGAAAAGACGGTAAGGAGGACAGTTAAGACAGACTGCGACCCAGGAAGGTAAGATGGTTATATCCTTCTCCCAGAAATGTGAAGGCGTGTGGTGGAGGAGTAAGGCGGGAAGAGAATGTGCTATATGCATTATATAGGGGGGGGGGGAAGGGAGGGGGAACAGGGATGGCAACCATAGTGGGAGGCGTATTGAAAATTCCCCCCCCACACACACTCAAAACACACGCACGCCCCTTTTCCCGGCTTCCTTCCTTTTCGCCCCATCACAGGGTATTCTTCCTGTGACCGTGTCGATTGGGTTTTTCCATGGCCTATATTCCTCAGAATTTCCCTTGCTGAGGGAATAGCAGCAAAAGGCACAGGGCAGCAAAACATCATTACCAATCCTAAGACGGCCTCTCTACTAAGCAGAATAGAATTTAACTAGCCAATTTATAATAAAATCGAAGTGGATATAGGAGATGAAAAGCTAACTGACAATAATTTGTACGAACTTACGTACATGCGTACTTAAGACTCATTTAACTGGTTCTTCTGTGTCTCACAGAGTAGAGATTCGGTCTTCTTTTTACGGGTTCTTATAAACGTGAAGATGTGACGGTCCGGTACGATGAAGTGCCACGTTGGGTTTCACTGTCAGGCTCTCACCTTGCTTTCATAACCCCCTCCCCATAACCCCTCCATCAATCACGCCCGTCCCCCTCTCCCCCTCCACATGCCGTTTCCCGGCCCCCAGAGATTTCTCCTTATGGGTGTATCTTGGGATCTCCGCTTCTTCCATCCCTCCGTCCTTCCATCCTAGGGTTTCTTTGTTTTCACGCAGTCCGTACTGCGAGCCCCCCTCCCATCCTACCCTCCCCCCAATTGGATAACACCCTTCCCTCTCTCCTCCCTGCCGATTCTTGTACTGCAATGCATCGTACTATACTGCACTTCACTTCACTGCTAGTTTCCCCCCTTCTTCCCCGCGAGATTCACTCTCGACAACCCTCTCCTTACCCGGAGCAGCTCCGCATATTCGGGACCTCCCACCCCTTCGGACCACATGTCGGCAAGCTGCAGCAGCAGTGGGAGGGTATGTGTGTGTGTGTGTGTGTGTGTGTTTAGGGGCAAGAGGAACTCGTGACGCAGAGATTGAAGTTATTAACTTTTGATCGCTGCGTTCCAGCTTGCCTCCGCCATCGCCATCTAATTTAATACTGTCAACTGAAAAAGAGCCCAACGCAATCCCCTATTCCCCTCCTCCCGTCGTTTCTACGTTTCTTCTTTGTTTTCTCACTCCATGTCCACCGATAAAATCCCCATCCCCTTTTTCAGGTCATCACCATCTTCACACACGCACACATACACATACACACACGACGCACCTCGAACAACGCATCGAAAAAGTTCGGAAAGTCCATGTACGGCAGTCCCTTATTGTCGTCCAACCAGTCCTCCTTCGGGTCGTAATGCTCGTCCACCGGGAGGCCGAAGCGGGGGAGCAAGACCTTTTGGTTGGGATGGGGGGAGCTTGGGGGATTAATGGGTTGTGTGGGTGTATGGGTGTGTGCATCTACCGCCCCGTTCTAGTGGCGATGGGGTAGTGTGCCCCTCCCCTTCCCCTTTCTTACCCCCATCAACGCGTCGGTATGAAATCAGCACTGTTCGTTCCTTCCCTTGCCTTCTGTGTCTCCTTCCCTTCTGTGTCTCCTTCCCTTCTGTCCCCTTCCCTTTCTTATAAGCGCCCACCATCGTGACAGCCACCACCATGGCGCTGTATATGGGCTCATCCAGCGTTGCCGCGAACACCTCATCCTCCTCGTCTCCCCCGCCCCCCATCACCACCACCACCCGGGTGGCGGACTTGGGCAGCCAGCGCCACCAGGCGCGAATGGCCTCCATCACCTGGGGGCGAGTCGAGAAGTAGACCGCACAGATGACAATTCACACAAACAAGATATGTTAGGTAGGGGAGAAGGCCCTGATGTGTATTGTGTGGTTTTCCACCCCACCTCCTCAACATTTCACCCCGAGCTAGCAGGTCAATACTTCACGTAGCTATTCAACAAGCCATTTGCGCCCGTGGCTGGGCTGCTGTGACCCGCGGGTCGGTTGTTTATCCTTACCACCAATTTCAATCCTTCCCGCCGTGAAATCGCGTGACCCGCGGGTCGGTTGTTTATCAATTCGCGCCAATGCCAACCCACCTGCGGATGCGTCCGCAGCTCCTCCCTCCCTTTTCCCTCCAGGCCATCATCGGTTCTACTGCGGCCTTTGGTCCGGTAGCGTATCTCAATACACATTCCGCCCCCGGTTCGTGTCCTCCTGATCTCCCCCCCCCCGTCCCACCAGCCCACCTGCGGATGCGTCCTCAGCCCCCTGCGTTTGTTGATCATGTCGCCGCTGTACATATCCCGGTTACCTTGGTGCGCGTAATTGATTTTGTCGAGGTCGCGAGCGTCGCGAACCTCCAGCGCAACGTTCAGCTCGCCCGTTTGAGCCTGAAGGACGGGAAAAAAGGGAAGGGGGAGAGGGGTTGTTTCCCATGTGGATTCGGACCATTGCGGCAATATCCATTGGTTCGAAAGTTGAACCTCATCGGCCATTCCGGTATTTGGGGTTTGGTTCTAACGGGGTTCCATTCTTTGTCCTCAATAAAGCCATAGCTTTCTTTCGCCAGAGTATGGAGCCAGAGGAGCCAGGGTACGGACCACGGAGTCAAGAGAACGGACACGGAGGACTTAAAGTAGGAGGACTTAACGCCCGAAAGTAAGCAACCTCATTTCTGTTCGGGGAGTTCAACGTCCACGGCCCCGTCGCCAAAAGTCCCCCCCACCTGCATCAGAGCGCTGGTGTTGTCGCACACGAATTCGGAACGGTCGGCAGCGACAAGCTTATGGGCCCTACAAGAGGAAGAGGGAGAGGGAGAGGGGGAGAGAAAGGTTTGGAGAAGTGAGCGGGGAGGGCAACGCATAGTTGCGACGAGTAGTGAATGAGCTGGGTGGTTACGGAGTGATGGGAATGAAGTCCTGCGGATAAGGTAGAAGGCGGGAAAAAAGGGAAATCCCAGTGGGACGATAACCGCCAACGATGTCGATGATCCGACCAACTTTGACTTCAAGGCCGATGCACTCGCCTCCATTTGCTCTTCACCGTTACCTCTGCAAACCATACCTAACAATCCTTCCAAATACTTCACCCTAAACCCTAAGCTCCTAAAACCCTAACCATCAACTGACCCACATCCCCACTGACCCACCTCACGATGCCGGCGACTGCATTGGACACTCGCCGCCACCTGTTCTGGATGCTGTGAAGTCCCGCTGCCGCCAATCCCCTCCGATTAGGGGAACGCAGCGATCGAACCTTCCGAAGCAACGCAAGGTTGTTTCCAGTGCTGCTGTTACTGCCTGCAACGGCGGCTGCGGCCCCGCCGTCACCCTCCCCGTCGCCGCCACCCTGCGCTGCTGCTGCGGCAGCCGCGACAGCGGCGCGACGCTCCCAAAGCACCATCATCTTTTCGGCCGCGGCGGTAGGGATCGACACCTTTGCCGCCGCTGCCGACGCAGACGCTGCGGTGGTGCCGCTGGCGCCCATGCCGTACCCACGGGTGTTCTCCGTCATCATGCTCGGGCTCATGGTGGGAGATTGGTACGCGGAGGGTGGCTCTGAGTCCGGTTCACCATCCAACAAATCCCCGTGCCGTGGCGTCAAAACCCTGTGTGGCGTCAGCACCGCCGCCGCCGCCGATTCCGCTGCCGCACTAATTATGTGCAGCTTTCCGTCATCAGCAGCTGCCATGCCCACACCTGCGCCGTTGCCCAATTCATCATCATGGATTGTGGTCGGGCCGAGAGGGAAGGGCCCCGGACCCGGCAGGATGGGCAGAGCGCCAAGTGGCGGCGGTGCCAATACACCTGGCGCGATGCCATCCGCATCAAGGTTAATTTCATCGCTGCCGCTGTCAGCACCACCGCCACCACCACCATCGCGGCCATCGTTATCGCCATCGCCGTCGTCACCGCCATCACCATCGGCAAGTTCGAAGGCTGTAGCTGCAGCTTCTGCATTTGCTGCTTCTGCTGCTACTGCTGCTACTGCTGCTTCTGCAATAGCTGCTATACCGCCTAAAGCTGATATTGTCGGCAATGCCTCGATGACCCGTCGATCGTTCACTGCGAGACGGGCTGCTGATCCTTCCACGGACAATGAAGCAGCATCGCCTGCAGTCATTTTTAGCTCGCAGACGACCGTCTCTCGGAAAATCACAACGTGACGCAGAAGCGGAAGCGGAAGAGCAAGCTAATAGCACCACAGAGTTGCCCCATGGGCGGAATGGGCCGCCCTCTCATCCGTCCGATATTGCTGCTGCCTGCACAGCTGCACGCCACGTTAGGTAAATGGAAGTACTGAAATTGGGAGAGGCTTAACTGGGCTGGGATGGGAGGGAAAAAAACGGGTGGGAAGGGGTTAGGAGAGAGCTACGCAGTATGGTGTGAAGACCTGTATACGTTTTGGTCTCCAAGGTGCCAAAAAGCTGTGATGTGAAATATCCCGGCAGGGCTGGCTTGAAGACCATATAATGTGTCGCAATAATTCCGGTCGGCGCTTGTCAAGCGCCGCAAGGAATGGGCGCCTGGGTGAAAGGGTGACTGTGCCAGTTTCGGGATGTGACAGCTGCATCAGAACCATGACCTAGCACCAACAGTCGTGATGGTTATTCGAGGAAGTGTGGATATGCAACGAGAAAGAGGTAACAGCGTGACGGCATGGGGCTGAACATGCCGGACTTCTGCTTCACTATTCGGTAGTTAAGGAGTGCTCCGGGATTGCCAGGTACCTACCTAGCACCTCATGGTACTGAAAACATTTACGCCCGCCAATCAAAGCATTTGTAGAGACACTTACCCTGAGTGTTAACTGTAAGACGCCTGCCCCATGCTCAGAATTCAGCTCAATGAAACATAATCAAAGCATCAGGCAAGTAATGAACACCAGAGAGTGTTAACCCCTATCCGGATAGAAGCCAGAGCTCGAAGCGAAAATGCTTACAGTGTACGCGATTATGGCAATGTTAATGTATGTTCAATAGTAAGCAATTGTAAGCTTGAAAAATTATAATACCTGCCAGGGAGCTTTGGGCAATCGGCAGCAAGAGGCATTGAAAGGGGGCATACATAAGGCCTGCCTGTCGCTCCCCAAACTAAGCTTTCCAGACAAATTTTACACAAGTGCTTTTCCTTCCATCGCACCTACCTGTAGGCAGTATATTGAGAATGCAGACCATGCGCCTTCAAGCGTTTAAGCCTGCCTGTGCAGGCCGTCAGCCACGGCTGGTGGTGGCCAATTCTGCGGTCGCCACGCCCGTGACTATTCCTTACAAGGCCGCAGACGGCAGTGAGAAGGGTAGCCAGCAGCTGGCTCTGAAGGTTGCTCAGGAGTCTGCGAAGGGTCTTGTCCACCGCTATATGGTTCTGGTCCAGCAAAATGCTCGCCAGGTATGCAATCGACTAGTATGTATGATATCTTAATCCTGGAAATAATCTATTTGCTAGATGGCGTTAAATGGTGTAATGTGCACCCTTCCGCATCCTTGGGCCGCCACTGTCAAAGGGTAGTTCCTTGAGCAAGCTGTTAATCGTTGAAAGCTCTATATATTGTATTACAGTATCTGTTGTTATTACCATAATGTTGGATAGATGCGTATCTGCTGACAGCCAACTTGTGGCTCTGCACGCTGCAATTGCCGCGGTCTAAAGAACCATGTACGCCTTGAGGAGCTAGAGGCCTCACAATTTTCCTCCTGTAAAATTTTGGCGTTGCAAGCTTTAATTGTTGGGTCTATTGCTCGCAGGGCACTGCCAGCACTCTGACGCGTTCGGAGGTGCGCGGTGGTGGCAAGAAGCCATACGCCCAGAAGGGCACGGGTAATGCTCGTCGTGGTAGCAGTGTCTCGCCGCTCTTCCCAGGCGGTGGTGTTACCTTTGGTCCCAAGGTAAGCGAATTGCGGGTGTCACATTTATGTTATATCCTCAGCTCTGCACGAATCTCCACCTCCCATTTCTTGGCTTCAAACGCTGACCAGTGACCCCTTTGGTTCCTTGCCCTTTTCCGGCTTTGGGCCCATAGCCCAAGGACTGGACTATCAGCATGAACAAGAAGGAGAAGCGCCTGGCGCTGGCGACAGCTCTGCAGAGCGCCGCCGCTGACATGATCGTGGTGGAGAATCTGGAGGGCAAGCTGCCGGAGGTTAAGACCCGCACGGTCGTCGCAATGATGCAGAAGGTATGGGGTTGGGGTAATTACCGATGGCATATAATGGCTGTCGCTTTCAACGCCAAAGTCTGCGGATCCAAACTCGCCTTCAGCGTCGGGATTTTCCGTTCCCAAGACGCGAATCCCCTACTTCTCGCTTATCGGTTCAGAATCATGGAATTGATCCTTGTCTTCCGTTTGGGTCGTCTTCATGACGGCATTGCCGGGTGTGCCCGCACGCTTCTTGCCGTGTCTCTTCCTTCCTCAACCCGTCCCTTCCGTTCCAAGCCGTAGTTTTCCCTGCATAAGTCATATCCACCTCCTTTGTCCCATTCCTTCCCCGAACCTATTCTCTTCCCCGTCCGGCCCCCCCCCGCATTCCGCCCCTCCGCAAAATACATTTTCCGCACACAGCTGGGTGTGGACGTGATGTCCCGCAAGGTGCTCCTGATCACCAAGGACGTACGCCCCGACCTGCACCTGGCGGGTCGCAACATCGCGAAACTGTCCTTCAACACGGCCAGCTCCCTAAGCGTCTTGGACATCCTAAACGCGGACCACATCGTGGTGGAGGACGAGGCGCTGGCGCACATCCAGGCCACCATGGGCGGTGCCGCTCAGGAGTAAACCTTCTTCAATGAGGAGAGGACGGATGGACTTGTGGTGTGTTCGTCTGGAAGAGGAGCTACGGTGCAGCGTGTAGTGAGGTTTGGCGCCGGGGTGAAGTGGAGTGGAGTTGAGTGGCAGCTTTGGGGGTAGAAGCCACCCCTTGCGGTGCTGCAACGGAAGCCTATTCGTTGATTGGCTGTTTCCTTCCGAGGGATGGATGAGGTGCTCTGAGGGATCGGAGGGATTTTCTCACTGGGGGTGATACACCTCCAAAAGATAGAGGACAATCTGACTGTAGGGCGGCAGCCTCTCTTGACCTGCGGTAATGACGGTGGTCGTGGAAATAGTAGTAGTAGTTCTGGTCACGGTGGCAGAGCAACCGCGGCGGCTTTGTATGGAGCGGTCAGCGCAGCCAGCAGTCGAGCAGGGGTTGGTGTTGCGCCATGCTTGCAAAGGTGGTACTCGCCTTAGCACCGATTCTGTATCTGTTCTGGCCGTTTGGAGCGCTGCAGACCGGACCCATTTCCCGATCCACTGGATTCCCGATCCCCATCCTTCTTTGCTGGTCAGTGCAGACCGTACGAGCCGGCTTACAACCGGACGATGTGGTGGGGGTGCGTTGTAGGCAAAAATTCTGACTCTGGTGGATACAGCGTTTCACTACAAGAGGTGATCTCTCGTATCAATTTAGGCCTGGTCACGCAGGCCGACACCAGGGCCCTAGGAGGCTCACGAGCTTTAGCAGACACGGCGTCAGCCCCTTCGTGCAAACCCTTGGGGCATCTCTATCCGACTGGTGTCATACAGGCCGTACTTGCTGTGCCATGGCTATCAGCATCTGCCTGGGAGCTGTTGACTGTGGGTTCGTGTGATTGCTCGGGCAGCGGGGCCTGGATGGCGGGCCCAAGACCGGTCGCAGTTCGCTTGCAGTTACCACTGGCAGCGCCGCTGACAGTTCCGTTGGCACTTGGCAGACACCCTGCAGTGAAGCACATTCGGAGCTCAAGTACAGGAGGTACTTGCTTGTGGATCCTTGTGGACCTCCCGCACTGTGTGCGTAGTGTTTGCCGATGGCGGCTGCAGGATCATCATCAGCAACACCCTAGTGGATTGGTCCTCAAGTGGGCGCTTTTACCAGGGGGCTTGAACCACTCCGTTCTTAAAGTGGGCCATTGCTTCTGTTTGCGCGCCTGATACAGGCCATCTTTCATGGCCACGGGTGGACGGCACTTTGTGGATGCTCCTCACGGATCAGAGACAGCCCCGCACACCACCCTGGCTGGCCCGGTGGCACACTGATACAGTGTCGCTGTGTCGGGTCCTTGAGGCCCGCGGGTCGTGTCGCTGGGAGACATTAGGCGAGGCGAGAACACAGAAGGGGCGGTGTCGGGCGATGAGACGTATCTGTCTGTGATCGTGTTTTGGGGGTTGGGCCGTGCCTCGCCTTGTCATGTGTTCAATGACCGGGACAGTATGAGAGCCCGCATTGAAGAAGCTCCCCTGAGGGCAGCTGTACAGGGAGGGGAGGCGAGATGTCGAGCTGTGTTTTTCCGCCATGTGTCTTCGGCAATGCCAGGATTTTACTGAACACGACGCTTCTGCGATAGTGGCAATTTTGATTCTCCTCGCCGCTTTTTCATGGTAGCGTCATGTGCGCTGTACGGGCTCGTATCTGTAAGAGGCCTTTTGCGAGGATGGGCTTAGCTCAGCGTCCCAAGACTGCATCTGAAAGGTGGCATTACTACACGCAAATGTCCACACAAAAACTAGAGGACGGGATCCTCCCAGCAAGCTTTGGGATCTGCTTGTTGTTGGAAGCCACAGAAGCTTTTAGCAGACCGCCTGGTTTGGTAGCGTTGCCTTGCCTTAGAAGACGCCTTCTGAGAAGGTTATGAAAGGACCTGTCCTTGCATCCTTACGTCCTCTTTCCACACACACACACATATACAGATTTCCATTCTTGCTCCTCCAACTCCACGTCCAAGTCTCCCCTTTCCCGGTCCCCTCAGATCTGCCCGTTACCACACACTTCATTACCCCTTCCACCCTGCGTCCGCTACCCATCCATCGCGGTCTTGGCCGCTAGTCTTTCTGGTTTTATTTCTTCCACGAAAAGTAGTTTTCCAGCTACACTGACTACAGCTACACTTTGGACGCGAACAGCCACCTACAACATCGCGAATAGTATCGCATCACATCCCATGATGATGTGGATCTCATCATCGAGCCGGGTGGTATGGGTACCTTTTGCATCTCATTGGGCTCCTTCATTGGGCCGCTTAAATTTCTTCACATCCTGAACTTACCTGATCGCCTGGGCCTCCTTCCCCTCCCTTCTCATCCTGAACTTACCTGATCGCCTGGGCCTCCTTCCCCTCCCTTCTCATCCCGCTTCCTTCTTTCCTGACGGACGTTCACGTTGGTGTGTGGGACAGGAGCCCAGGACTGTATATCGGTCTATATTCGGGAGCGTATGACCCTCTACTTCCCCCCCCCCGTGGTTACTCATCTGGGCTATACCCCCCACCCCAGCATGTCTAATACAACAATGGCGAGCGTGACGACGACGATGTACGAGCGGTGCCAGGTCACATGAAGCTGATCTCATTGTGGGGCAGCGCCAAACACATCTTATGTCCAGATCTTACATTTATTCCTTGTTTTGGGGTAATGGAACCTGTCTCTTCTAAGTTCCAAAAAAAGATTTCTACTGCCATATGGACGCCTACAGGGGCGCAATTCAAACTTCCAAAATCCGCCGCAAACACAATCCGCCTTAACAACGAAGCCTGTGTCCAGCAAGCTAGCACTGCAAAGTGCTTAACCAGCAAGCATTCATGAACGCCTGCTTAATTTCAAATTTCTTATGCAATACAAAGTGAAGCATTTTTTATTTATTGCTTTATTTTGATTATAAATTATCCAGCTGTAAGAAGCAAGCACATACGCCCCGCACAGCATCCGAAACATAGTGGCGTGCAGTGCACATGCCCGTGCATATAGTACTACCAAATAGAATATGGTGTCGTACAACATTACCGTGACGCACCCATGTCTTGTGCAGATGGGGATGTGCATTATCCCGTAAAACAAACAAACAAAGCACAAAGGTGTACCACAGAAGGAAGGAGACGGAGATGACGGGGAAAGGGTGAGATGACATGGAGGCCGTTGTTGTTGTTGTTGTTGTTGTTGCCCCTTCTTCCCCCACGGCCCCGACTCCTTGTACAGCACAACTCACTTCGCCAGCAGGCAGAAAATTAGGGTGCTGTGCAGGGCAGGGCAGGGCAGGGCAAGCTCTTTCCCTTGCCGCCAGATCAGGCACAACGTAAAACACAAGCACACGCATACGCACATGTGCATACACATGTCTCGCCCGCGTGCGTGCGCTTCATTTCTCACGTAATTTGCACCTATGCCCTTGTACTACTATATTTTTGTAGGGGCATACATCAGGCGCGAGTTCTTAAGACGTGCAGTGACGTGCAGATGATGAACAGAAAGTGCAACATCGTCATCACAAGAAAATCCTTCTGTCCTTCAATTATATTAATCATTTATCAAAACTCACACAAATACACACAAATACATAAATACACGTACATGTAGATGTACATATAGAGGCGTCTTCCACTGGTTCACGAACCAATGCTCAGCTCATCACCAGCGTATATCGCCACGACAAACCTGTTCACATGCACATCCTATTTTTATTCATGAACGTTTCATTCCATTTTATTTCATATGGAATGTAAATTTTGTCGTACAGTTAAGTTTGCGTCCGTAAATTATCGTACATATCTCTTGCGCATCCAAGACCAAGCCCCAAATGTGCCGCCCAGGACAGGCCCAGGAGGCGGAATCGCAAAATGATTTTTTCGCGCAGGTGTTAAAAGAGTCCGGGAGGGTGGCTAAACAAGGGCCCGTGGGATTTGGGAGTTGGGAATAGAGGCCGGCGAAGGAAAGGGAGGTACGGGTGCCTACGTGCTGCTTTCCGGTTGATTGGTTGCATCTCTCCCTCTCAAATTGTTCCGCAGATAGCAGATGGAGATCTTCCTGCTTTTGCCGTACGTTGCATGTTATACTAAAACATGCCGTATATATTTGCATGTATTTGCATGTAATGATAGCGGGCATCTTCACGCACACACCAAACACAACACCACACATCATTTTACACCACCGGCCGGACCAGCCTTTCTTCCCTCCTTTCCCCTCCTTTCCCCTCCTCCTCCTCCTCCTCCCCCTCCTCCACCATACCCTGCCGGCATCCGACTAACGCAACCACCTAACGGCAATAACAGTAAACTATAACTTCGATTCTGTTGGGGCTGATCCGTCCGGTTGTCCGTTGCGCTAACTGCCGCCGTTGGAAAGGCGTCAGTAGAGCCCCCGAGCTCCCGGCCCTCCCCGTGTCCTTGCCTTCTGGGCCTTATATGCATTTCCGCCTCCACCACACATCCCTCCACTTCACTCTCCTGCAGCTCCTTCAACTCCGGCTGCTCCCCACCTCCTCCTCTTCCCCGCCACCTCTCCGGTGAGGGTCCAACAAGGTGCCATCCCTCCCTCCTCTCCCCTCCCTCCTCTCCCCTCCCTCCCCCCTCCCATGCTTCGTTCACTTGGTTCGCGCGCACGCCGTCATCGAGCTATCCCGGGTCGGGTTGGCGGGTTGGCGGGTTGGCGGGTGGGTCGGGTCATGTGGGCCGCGTTTCCTTCCTTAGTAAATATCAGATTCGTAGTCGCAGACCACTGCTCGTTGCCGGCGGTACCGTACCGTACCGCACCGTACCGCCAGCAGCAAGGCCGATAAGATACACCAGTACGGCTTCCATTGAGTTTTTTTCCATGTTTATTTACGGCCTTGGCGGCGGCTACCAGGTGGTTTAAGGTTCTCGATGTTCTCCGCATCGGCTACCGAAGTAGTGGACGCGGAGGCCAACCGTCAAGCCAACCCTCACGGTTAGTCCTTGCTTCGTCAGCAACAATCAGCACCAGGTTTCGCATAACTCACCCCCCCTTCCCCCCTGTCCTCTCCCCCCCTCCTCTCCCCCCTCTTCTCCTCCTCTCCCCCCTCTTCGCCTCTTCTCCCCCCCTCCTCTCCCCCCTCTCCCCCTCCTCTCTTCCCCCCCTCCTCTCCTCTCCCCCTCCCCCCCTCTCCTCTCCCCCTCCCCCCCTCTCCTCTCCCCCTCCCCCCCTCTCCTCTCCTCCTCCCCCCCTCCTCTCCTCCCCCCCAGACTACTTGACCTCCCCCCAGCCCCAGGGGTGCTCCTCCAAATACAGCTCAATGGCGGCCCGCAGCGACACATTGGGCACCAGCTGCTCCTCGGACAAGTGCTGCCGGGTGATTGGGTCGAAGCGGCCCACCTGGCAACACGATCAAGAGGTGAAAGAAAAAAACAATTAAAATAGAGATATCTTAAATCAATAAAATATGTTGATAAAATATATTAAATTAAGTGTATAAAAGATATAATATAATCAAAAGGATCACACCTCATTGTAAAAAAACATTAGATACGGAGGCAGGGCCCTAGATAGATCCAACAGCATAACAGAAGGATGAAAACGCAGAGGCCTAACCTTTTTCAAGTGCTCCAGCAGGGCGCTACGCTCGTACGATCTCCCCGACGGTACGACAACTGGATCTCGGAAGATCTCCATCGTCAAAGGACTGTCAGGTGGCAACAAGAAAAGGTGTTTCGAAAAAGGGAAGCGTAAAATCTGAGAAAATCTGTAAATGCCGGCAAACGGCGAAAAGAGACGTTAAAACTTGATGTTTCGATTTCGGAGCAGTGAAGGAAAAAGGAATGGGATGTCTGTATCTGTGTGTGTGTCTGTGTGTGTATACCCCGTCTGTATGTCTGTGTGTCTGTGAGCGTTGTACCACTCCATCCAAATTCCCGTCATGTCTCCCCCCACCCCTACCCCCGACCCCACACCCCCACCCCACTCCCCACCCCACTCCCCACTCCACCATGTAAACTGCGAGGGCGCCTCCGCGGCCGTATCCTGCCAGGACGCCGCAGCGAACAGCGCCGCCCACTCGGGAGGCAGCTTCGGCTCTTCGGCGCCTCCGCCTCCGCCGCCCAGGTCTCGTGTATTCGTCTTCCCCTCCCCTCCCCCGTGACACGAAGAGGAAAGGCCCTTTAGGGGAAGAAGGAGGGGAGGGGGGAAGGGGGGGGAAAGGGGAGGGGGGGAGGAGACTTCAAGGGAACAAGGCGGTGGTGGTGGTGGTGGTCCAAACAGTGGTGGCCCAAACAGGGTTATCCTAACGGAGCCTCCGCGTGGGCCACATCTCAGTTCCCAACCTTCACACCGCTGACAGCCCCGCTAACCACGCCGCCGCCGACGTTACGGTACATCAGTACAGATTTTGTTCGTTTAGTTCTCTTTCGTTTCGTTTTTAAATAAAATAATATTCACGTAAGTCTCGGGGGAAGGGGCCGGGCTGGGGCGCCAAAAAAGGGGGTGGGGGGGGAAAAAGGCGGCGGCTACATAGCGCTTGTTCAAAATGCTTCTCGTGCCACCTTCTCGTCCCACCTTCTCGTCCCCGTCCCCGTCCCCGTACAAAGCCCACGGGGGTCCAGGCGTACAGCTCACGCAACACGTCGCAGCCCACTGCCGTACCAAAAGTTCCGCCAATTGTCTTTGCAGTTGCTTGGCTTGCGCCCGCCGAGCGTCACTCTGTAACTGCCACCGTTGGAAGTTGGCTGTTGCGAGTTCCCGCCAGATTTCATCCTTGATTGAGTCGTTGGCCTCGCGAGCCGCATCGAGCGCCTGATCGTATTTTTTAGTTGACGCCAGGTGAATTGGATTGGTTGGTTAGTTGGTTATATGGTTGGTTGCGGGATAACTGACAACCCAACAACTGTCGGAAAGGCACGGCATGCACATCCACTTCCTAACTCCCACCGGCTTCAAATGTGCGTCTTCAAACACAAACATGGCCTCTGCTCCCAACCGTTGGCATAACAAACAACCGCAACTGCAACCGCGACGTGTTGACTTATATAAACCCACGCCACCGAACGGAACCGCAGTCCTGCGAGGTTTAGTTTTCTTTCGTACCCCCCCCCTCCCCCATCGTCCTCCAATCTCTCCTCCCCCCAGCTCTCCCTCCTTCCCCCTGCCCCCCCCTTTTTTTACAATTTCATCCAGTCACATAACGGCGTAAAAACACACACGCCCACACACGCACATACACACACGCACATACACATTCTCCTCTAAATGCGATTTCGCATTCCTGAAAACCGCAAGTCCAGTCCGTAACATGCCCCCGCCCCTACTCCCCCAATTCCCGGGGCCACCCCACTCGCACGCAAAACACATCCACACCCCACAGTGCACGCACCTTCTGCAAGTGATGTGTGGATTTGTCGTGCTTCATCTTCGCTCCCATAGCCAGCCCCATCAGGTAATGGCCCTTCATGGCCTCCCTGCCGCCTCCGGGGCACAGCCCGAGAGCCGCATCAGCGTCCGTCACAACGCGGTCCCAATCGCCGCGCTTGCGTGCCGCCATGCCACGATTGACGTACAGTACGGCCCACTCGGGACACAAAGTAATAGCCTCCGTGTAACGCTGCGAAGGGTGGGGGTTGGGAGTTGAGGGTCGTTGCCATTTTAACCACATAACTGAAGAATGGTATGATGTGTATATAATCAACCTCGGAAATGGGCACGGTGTGTGTATATGTATGTGTGTGTACAGGGGTAAGGCGACCATAAATCCCCCGGGTTGTGAGTCTGTGTGTGTGTGTGTGTGTTTGTGTGCTTGTGTGCTTGTGTGTATGTGCGGCTGTGTTACTTCTGTGTTGTACTTGCCCCTGTCCCCGTCCTTCCCTTATCAGTGGTGCTGATAGCGATCGTACGACATACCTCCATCGCCGCCGCGTACTTGCCCTTGCTAAACAAGGCATTGCCCTCAGCTTTCAAGTTCTCCGCCGCCTTTCGATCCTCCGGGGTCGGAGCCATCAGCGCCACACGCGCTCGTGAGGTGGGCGCCGATCGCGACGCTGATGGAACAGCAGTGGTCGGTGCTGTATCCTGCGGGCTGCCTTCTGTCCTGGTTGGCTCTCCTGGAGATGCTGCGGTCTGAGTTTGTACTGGGATTTGTACAGCAGGAATTGGACTCCCAGAAGCGATGCTGGGTGAAGATGATTGTTCGTTCCGGCCGTTGCCAGCCGCGCTCGGTTGCGCTGGTGCGTTACCTCCAACCAAGCCTTGTGCGCCGCAAAGACCGTTGCCCATTCGAATATGGGCAGATTTGGGGGTGTTGATGAGCCCTCTGGCTCAAAACTTTAACACCCGACAACGCAAACGAACATGACGCATGAAATGTGACCCCTGATGAAACGTAAACTCGTTCGTATATGTCTGTAGAAGGCTTATAAGTATGTCACTTTGAACATCAATTTCACGAAGCAATTAAATATTAACTATCCTTGTCGTACAGATATGTCATACTTAACAGTTAAAATCCAATACCAGGCCTCCAGGCATCCAAACAGTTATTTATCTACCTAAATCTCGGTGGCGCGAACTGATAATCGCCTGTCCATTTTGTACATACCGTCAGCCATTGATAGTTGTTGGGTTAATATAGTACTATGTCAGAGCTTATTAACCCAAACCCGATTGTTCACGAGCGTAAATCAACTATCAGGATAAAAGTGAGCTAAAGAAGTTTGCCTTTTCGTCGTTTTTCGAATATTTTTTAGCGCTCGATTCGCCACCTTTCCGCCTTGGGAATTCAAACTCAACTGTGCTGAGCATTCTGCTCATCCTTCATTGTTCCTTGACAGTCGGATCACCGAAACGAAGCTTTGGTGGCGGAAGGGCGGGAACCCATCGACGCTTTAGAGATCTTCGACCATATTCGCGACATCAACGACCCAGAGCACCCGTACACACTTGAACAGCTCAACGTAGTATCCGAGGATCAAATCGAAGTAGATGATGATCGAGGGAGGGTCAGGTAGGGGCCTCCTTTCGCTTCTGTGCCCGCCCCGCTTGGTGGGGAGTTCGGGCGGGCGTGGGGTCATCACGCCGTCCGCCGTTCAGGTAGTCCGCCGCAGATGAACTCGCAATCCTACTGACCCACATCCCCACTGACCCACTTCTTTTCGCAGTGTTCAATTCACGCCCACCGTCGCGCACTGCTCCATGGCGACCCTCATTGGTCTGTCCCTGCGGGTCAAGCTGATGCGCTGCCTGCCACCGCGCTTCAAAATCGACATCAAGGTACCTTGACGACCTCCTGTCGATACTCGCCCGCCCCGCCATTACACGCCCTGGCCCCGTCCCCCCGGATTTGCTTCCCGTTTCCCCGCCTCATCCCCCTCGCCGCCTCACCCCCCTCCCCGCCTCATCCTGGCCTTTCGCCCTCCCAGCTCTCCCCTGGTAGCCACTCAAGTGAAGCAGCCGTTAACAAGCAGCTCGCGGATAAGGAGCGAGTGGCGGCGGCACTGGAAAACCCCAATCTGCTCAGCATGGTGAACCGCTGCCTTTCGCCGCCGCAAGAGTCAGTGAATGAGCAGCAGCAGCAGCAGCAGCAGCGTAACGTCGGGGAGGCGGCAACTGCATCCTGAGGCAAAGCATGGACGCCTGGCATCTGATGCTGATGCGGGCGGGGGGGGGGGTAAGGGCTGGGGTTGCAGTTGAAACAGTGGCAGCAACGGCAATATTATGGCGAGGGGAAGCGGAGGGACCAGTATGCCCCTGCCTCAGTCTCATCCAGCAGAGCCCGCTTCACGTGCAGATGCACCTCCCTTTCCACCTCCTCTTCCGCCTTCACCTGCTCTTTCACCTCCGTCTCACAGCAGCAGCAACAGCAGCAGCAGCAGCTTTTGCAAGCGGTGCGGCTTCGGGTACCCCTAACTTTCTTATTTCGCCTCAGTTTCGTTGATCTCTTTTTTCCGTACTTTCTGATCTGAGGGCCCCACCTGGAGCACTGCGCAACACCTAGCGAAGTACTTTTCGCTTTGGCGTACATCGAACGAACACATTCATAGTACCTTCACGACACCTTTAAAATCTCTTTCGCTAAAACACGACCGGCTTGGTTGCCTGGGATCCCTTCTCCACCAACAGAAACCGCTTTCAGTTGTGACCGGCGTTGGTTGTTGATTTCTTCTTTTGTAAATCATGCATCGTAACTAACGCATTGGGGGCATTATTGGGTGTACCTCTTTCACCTCGGGAGGGGTGGGGTGAGGGGTGGGGGTTTGAGGCGAATATACGAAACCCGATGCTGATGCGGACGTGTGTGTGTGTGTGTGTGTGAAGGGGGGGGGAAGATTGGGTTTTCTCCTCCGCAGTTTGTCAGTCTGTCCTTTACTGTCCAGTCCTGTCCTGTCCAGTCCTGGCAAACCGGTTTGTCGTCGTAGGTCGTGTTACATTTGCATGATGTTATATTGTTCCGTAGGGCATTCTTTTTTTCTGTGTCTGTTATCTTTTTGAAGTGTACGGGTGGCGCATAACTCATGCCGCAGCTGTTTCAAGATGTCTTTCATATCGCGCCACAGCCACAGCGCAGGTGCATCAGAGGCCATCATACAATGTTGACTATTTGATCAGTTCATTGGCGAAGTGGAAACTATTGCGTTTCGGCACTTCGGGTAGTTCTGTACTGTTGGGCAAAATTTGAATGTAGAAGGAAGGGCTGTGCTCGAATATTCTTGGTTTCGGCTTGAGAGGAAATGACGATGACGGACGGACGGAGGGATGGACGGACGGACGGACGGATGGACGGACGGATCTAACGGTACTGCAGGTATCCAAGCACCGGTGGGGTCCTGGGGTTGGTCATGAAAACACATCCTCCGCCATTCCTCTGCCAGTTTCGAACACCGGCCCATCCTAACCGGCTACTTCTGACAAAGTGGCGACGGAAAAAGTATGCCACTGCCAGTAAAAACCGAAAGCTTACTCATCACGGATAACGTGTGCACACACGCATATCCATCATCCAGTGAAATTGTAATTTCGAGGGTCCGGTGCGGAGGAGGAAGACACACATACCGTACTTGCAAAACCCATCCCTGTCCCCGACGCACGCAAGCACAAGCACAGGAAATGGAGGTGACCATCACGCTGGTGCCAGCGGACCCACGGGCCACACAGAACGTTAAAATCCACGGAGGGGAGCCAGTCAAGATTAGTATGGGAGCTTTTGCTGGCGCCCTCTCTCTCTCTCTCTCCCTCTCTCTCCAAATTTGTCACTCTGAGAGGAAACTCTGAATTTCTCATGTTCGGGCGTTCACATGTTGCCAAACGTATTGTAGGATGTACGCACACGCACAGGTTCGTGTGTGTGGAGGGAAAAAGAATTGTGAAACAGATCAATTCCGTAGGAGGAAGTCCGTACAGTGCATGGAATCCGGGCACGGCTCGCGCTACGAGTGCAGCGCCTAAACGAACGCCTCCCGCCTACAACACTGTGGGCCTGATGCGGCCAGGCTGACCGGCTTCCCTGTTCCGAAGGCCCCATCGGCTAGTACACATTAACTTAGCCCGATTGTACTTGAGTCATCGTACGTGCACTCCAGAACACACACACACGCACATCGTGCATGTGTGTGTGTGTATGTGTGTGTGCAACCTTAAGCAGTTAGTTAGTTGCGCCGTGAAGTGCACAAGTCGTCAGGGAGCCCCTAAAGAGCACCGGCGATCAGAATACTTCCTAAGTTTTCCTTTCTTCCTCCTCTTCCTTCCGCAGCCACAAAGCCATGCATCTCACCAAGTGCGAGAGAATGCGATCACTTGATGCAAATCGCGCGGCTTGTGTGGTGTGGTGGTCCTCCAGAAAGCTAAACGTTCTCGTATGCAACTGCACCTGTAGCTGCGACTGCTTATTCTTTTTCTCCTACTGCTTCTCCTATTCCTTTCTTGTCCTGACAACGGCTGTACCTGTGGCGGCGCTGCGTTCTTAACCTCATCACCCCACCACACCACTGCCACCGCCAGCATTACCGTGCCTGTGCGCAGTCGTCATACCCCCTAAACCTGCCGCTATGCGATCCCCACCAGACATCTGTACCGCCACGCCACCGCCGCTGCCACCGCCGCCGCCGCCACCGGCGGCCCCGGTGCCGCCGCCAGTACCTCCGACCCCTAGCAACGGAATATCCTCTTCTGCATCCTCGTCTCTCTTTCCTAGGGACGCGGCATTGGCGGAGCCGCCGCCGCTGCCGCCACCGGCGCCTGTCACCGCCGCCACCGCCGCGGCAGCGGCAGCGGCGGCGCTGCCCACATTGCCACCGCTGCCATTATCGCCACTGCTTATTCCACTGCTCCCATGTTTGATGGGGAGCGAGTTGAAGTAGCCGTACGCCGCCATGCCCGCCACTGCGGTGACCATTCCGGTCAGCTTCCGCGTGCTGATGGCCTCCCCGAGGAAGAGCCACCCGCTGATGAGGACCAGGACCGTCTTCGTGTGACCGGTTACCTGTTGTTTAGAGGTGTGTGTGTGTGTGTGTGTGTGTGTGTGTGTGTGTGTGTGTGTGTGTGTGTGTGTAGGGGTGTGCGCATCTTTTAGCTGTCGAATAGTATATTGAAAGAGAGAGAGAGAGGGAGAGAGGGAGAGAGAGAGAGAGAGAGAAGGGGAGGGAAGAGAGAGAGGGGGGGAGGAGGAGGAGAGAGAAGGACCAAACCGACCAAAGCTTCCACTTCGTTCCATGTGATGTGATGTGATTCGTGAAACGCCCAGCTTCGCCCCCTTTTGACCCCTCTTTGGGTGGAACCCCCTCTTTTGCGATCCGGGAACAGCCAGGACCCAGCCGCCATCATCCGACCATCATGATAATCAGCGATGGTACCCTTCAACAGCTTTCCTCCACTGGTCAGCAGCAGCAGCAGCAGCAATACCAAAAGACTCGTTTACTTATTTGCCGCTTCCACTCCCCTCCACCGCACCAACTCCCTTGCCTTCCCATGCAATGCTCCCACCCAACCCCTCAGTATGGGGGTTGGTCCGTGCTGACGTTGACGTTGAGTAGTGAGGAGACGACGCAGTCACCTCCTCGGCTGTCAGTGATTCCCGAACGTGGTTCCGCTGTCCCATCCAGCCGTTAAATTCCGTTTGAAGTTGGGGTTAAATCCGTTTGGATTAACTGAAGTACGGGATTAGTTGAACTGAGTCCCTTACCTGGAACGTGATGGCGCTGAAGCGGCCCAGACACATAAACTGCGACACGTTGACCAGCACCGCCACCGCACAAGACCAGAAGAGGCATGTTATGGCGGGCACCGACCACTCGTAGCGGGGCAGCCAGGCGGAAGTGACCGCTTTATCGACGAAGGGACCCACAAGCAGGAGCATGGCGCCCTGAGATGATTCGGAAAATTATAGTGAGGGCAAACTCTGAACATATGTGGCATAACAACAACAACAACAACAACAATAATAATAATTTCTAATGATGAAAAGCAAAGAAGCCTCTGCACGTAAACTTTTGAACATAAGTTTTGGAAATGTGGGAACCCCTTACTTCACTAACTTGTAACGGAAGGCGAATGGCGACACATGCGGATACGTACCTGCACGGGGGCCGTGTTCGACAGAAGCTGAGTGGATGAGAGGCTGAGCCGCTTCTGAATCTCTCCGCACATGAGCTGCTGGAGGCCGCTGGTGACGACACTGATGGCCGAAATGATAAGGCCCAACAAGCTAGTAGACATGTCGTTCACCGTTCTGACGGGGAACCCCGGGGGGGGGGGGGAAAGAAAGGGGAGAGCCGGCAGAGGAGGGGGAAGACAAGGGGGGAGAGGGGGCATGAAGCTTACTATGTAATATATACTTCTGCTATTGTCTATTGGCTACCTTTTCCTGGTTTAACGTGTTCAGGGGTGCTTGCAGCAACCCATAATTCGCCATCTCCGAGCGCGAATGGATAAAATACATCACCAAGAAAAGCTAAGAAAACAACGGAGGGACAATAAACTGGGGCGGGGACAGGGAAGGGAGATAAGGGGAGAGGCGAAAACACGACAACTGCAGCTGCAGAGGAGCGAAGGGGAAAGAAGGAAGGTAAGTGAAAGGAGTACTCGTGAGACGTGGAGATTACCATCGCTTCGCTCATTCATGGGGGAGAACAAAAAACACGATAGAAGCAATATAACTTGCGGGGATGAGCTGTCCGTGATTGAAAGACATAACCGTACACAAATGGAAATTACGACAAAAATCCCTTCATCCCTTTTTCACACGGCGTGAAACGACTCTATTCATGGTAGCTCGAAATCACCCACACAGACAAAATGAACGCACAGTAACCCAAAAGATACCCGTCAAAAGGGGAAGGGACGGGGTTGGTGTTAAATGTTCAGATGGTGAGGAGGAGATACAGAAACCAATGACGGGATCAAAAACGGGTGACCATTGCCCGCCTTGAGATATAGACGTCTGACTGAGAACTCACACAATGGCGACGCCGAGGACCACGACCAATATAGAAAGCAATGTAGGCACCGTAAATCTCCGCTTATAGAACAGGTATTCGGCAAGCCCCACAAATGGAGTAATCAGGAGTTTCGATATCTGCGACATTAAAAACGGAAACTGGTGCTTGAGATTGTTACATGCATAATTTAGAATAGCTGCCTTACCTGATAAAAACCAACGCTGTTGACAAGCAGCGATAGGTTTAAGCTGGCGATGGACACGCTCGCGATAATAGCGAAACGAACGCATTCTGGCCGTTTAACGATTCGACGTTAATAGCTTTAGTAAAACGTTATGCTGAATAGGGCATATCATTACGTCTTACCATACATCGGCATGGTTGCACGCTTGCCATAACCAAATAATTCCATAAGCCTGACGCAGACTCCACATGCCAAAAAATGAAATGCACATAGCGTGGTGGCTGCACGAATTAATGAGAAGTCGGTAAATAATGTCCCAGAGACTTGCCGCCCGCGCGCCCGCGAACTAGGACTTACCAAACACAAATCTGTATCCAATTCGTGGATCCATAAGGACTTTATTGACAAAAACAATGAGCACGCTTGTTGAGACATTGAGGAACCAGGCAAAGACGTCCAGTGCCAGCTTCTCTTCCTTTGAATCTACCATTCTTGTCTTCCCAAAGCTGTCAGATTTTGATGATTCGTTATGGGATGGCGAGTGTATGGGCCATCGCTGCGGCGTCTCGAAACTTGCAAGTTGCAACTTATCTTAAAGCCGGGCTTGATTTTTTTGGCATGAAATTAAATTCCTTTATAGGTTTCGTATAAAGCCGAACGACTGTGTTTGTAGGTGCTGATTAACGTGGAGAAGTGCGCAGGGCACGGCAGTTGGGCGGGCAGTAGCGATCTAGTTGTTGTGCGTGCCCGCTTGCACGGCAAGTCACAATGCAGCCCAAGGAAGGGGCCAAACCCCGAACCCCGAACCCTTTAGAAATTTCTAGCTTACTCCTACAAGAATATTTAACGAAATTACAACTCTACTGTACCTTGCAAGATTGTGGACTAAACAAACCTAAACAATTTATTGAGAAAGAGTCAGGAAGGGTCATCGTTGGCTAACTTTGCCTACAATAGTTATTCAACCTGCATTTTTTGACAGTGGGAAACAGGACGAGTTCTTCCCGTGGCACTGGCGGGGAGAGCCGAACCCCCTCACACCAGCCCCCACCAGCCAGCTTGGCCAGCTTTATGAATTAAATTAGGTGATAGACCATCATAAAATGCTGGGCAACTGAGAACCTGAAATGTATCTTACCCTACTGTGTCGTACTGTATCATCCTCGCGACCATCCCCAAAGCCATTGCTGGCCATGACCCCGAAACCACGCCTTCACCGGCCCGCAGCAGTCCTTTAGTAAATGTTGGCACTCTGTCTTATTGTTTGTACATGGTGACATATGGGCTGTTCAAGTTTTCATACGCAGCCCTTTAGCCTTATCGACCCGAGGCATCTCTGCCAAACCAGTGTCAGTGGCCCCAGGTGGCTCTGCAATAGTGCCCGCTATCCTAAATCCTAAAACCATGGCCGTTGACCTTTTCCTACTGCCATACATCGACCTTGATGCCTTGATGCCCCGCGTCTCTTTTTTTATACCATCATATCCTCCTGGCGTCTGAGAAGCGTCTGCCACAAGGCAAAATGCATGGTGAGGAGTAAGATGACGTCATGTCCCTGACATGGTTACCACATAGATTTTGCAGCTCGGCATTCGTTTAGTAAGGACG
Source organism: Volvox reticuliferus (assembly GCA_019650235.1). NCBI lineage: Eukaryota > Viridiplantae > Chlorophyta > Chlorophyceae > Chlamydomonadales > Volvocaceae > Volvox > Volvox reticuliferus. The sequence continues at coordinate 743,339 of BNCP01000042.1, forward strand.
CATGCGCTACGCGATGTGTGCGTGCTGTGCGCACGGATGCGGCCAAGCCAGGCAAGCAGGAGGGTTGCCACTTGACAGGCATACGGAACAGATGAACCAAGGGTCGCGGCAACAGACAACAGGCACACAAATTTGGCAAGAGATTTTTAGCTTATCGCGTGCTTATTAATTGTCCCTCCGATGCGGAATAGCACTTTGCAATTGGCCCTGGGATAGTCAAACGAGTAAGTATCGCTTGGCAGGTTGAAGGGAAAGCAGTAATGCCGCAGCCACAGATACGGTAGAATTAAATATGAAATTGCCTGCCTTAACTGCAAAAGAGCGACAAAAGCAGCGGGCCAGGCGATAAAAGTTTGCAATCTTCGCATAGCACCACTCAGACCCGAGAATGTGGCGGGATCCTTCGGTAACGGCCCATGATTACAGGAATTCGCCAAAGAACTGAAGGTATTTTTTAATTACTTGCAAGTCGCCGTCGAACTCAGAACAACTAATAAGAATGTCGAGTGTACGGAGGATGAGGATGAGCGGTGGCAAGGGCAGCCTTCCTAACGCCGGAGGCGGCTGATATAGTATGCTATCCTTCAACATTATCATTAAGGGATACACAACGTGTTACAGTTATTCCATTTAACTATCCTCCCAATCTGTCTCCAAGCCCTTGCTCTGCTTGGGTGTTATAAGGGACTCGAACGTCCATTACCTGTAATCGTGCTTTGGCAGTTAGTATTGTCTGGTCGCTAAAGGCGCACAACGGAGGGGAAGGCTGGGTTCTCCAGCCTAATACTCCCTCTCGGTCATGTCGGTTTTGTCGGTGCCCTCTCCTGTTCTGGCCAAGCGACATTTTGACGAGGGTGACGCCGGCGATAATTTCGACCGGCAGCTCAGCGGCAAGCGGTCCCGCCAGCACTACAGTCCGGCATCTGCGCGTTGTGTACAGTTTTCGGCCGGCGGCCTGCATGCTGTGCCGCCGACCACTCTGTCAGCGCTGCTGGCTTTGTTTCCTGGAATGGATGAACGGGTGAGACCACCAACATCGCTAACTGGAGTCGAGGAAGTGCACATCGAATCTGACCAGTCGCGATGCATGATCCTTTCACATCTTATCTTTCCGCCTCACGAAACACGCAGACTGTCTCGGCCGTGCTATCGGAGTGCGGTAACAACATAGATGCCGCAATTCGACGCCTTGGAGAGTTGCGACTTTCGGTCGTTGAGGACGCCCGAGCCGACGTTGGCGCGCTAGCGTCGACGCCCGGAGCAACCGCAGGCCTTCAGCGTTCGGCTGGTGAGGGCAGCCATGAGATCCTGTTTTCGATGGTCTTGTGACCAACGGGTTTGCGCTTTCGGAGCCCAACCTTCTTTTAGATGAGCTTTCTTTTATTACATAAACTACAGAATTGCATCGCTCGCTGAACGCCTTACGTTGTAATGTCATGCCTGGGTTAATTTACGTCTTACGCATCGTTGCACAGTGTTGATACATTAGATCTATCCCCTCGTCCGCCAACCCACTTCCCCCTGCGGCAGATGAGTCCGTCAATCTCCCTGGGACGCCTACCGCCGCTGCCGTCACTAACTCCGCCGTCACTTCCGTCGGCGGTCCCTTGCCGTCGGGAGGCCCAGTAACAGCGGATCAATGGCTCGACCTACTGGTGGCGGAGATGTCTGCTGCTACGGACATGGGCAACGCCAGGCAGCGAGCAGCAAGTTTCCTCAGCCAGTTCGAGTCATTTGTGGCGAGACTGGTTCGACAACAACAACAACAGCAGCAGCAGCAGCAACAACAACAGGTGCAATTTGGGTCTTGCTGGATCCGGGTGAGGGGCTGGCCAGGGTTGGGTTGGTTCTGTCTGGACTGGCAGGCTGGAGTGAGATGGGGTGGGATGCACTGAGTTGAGGTGGAATCAGAGATGGGCTGAATTGTGCTGGGTGCGGCGGGGCATTGGACAAAGAAGTGACGCTTAGACCGGGGGAAGGTAAAGGACCTGACGCAGCATGTATAAGGCATTTGGGTCTAAAGACGATTGGCTGTTCAGTCGGGGCTGCACCGGCTGAACGCAACCAACCTTCCCAAGGTCGGTCGGGGAAGAGCTGAGCATAATCGCGCGGGCGGTCAGGCGCGGATTGACCAGTCCTGTGCGGATGAATCTAAGCGCAGTGGGGAATGACGCGACGGCGACAATGCTGGTATTGCTGGTGATGAAGAATTAGATTCCTCACGAGTTTAGGAAGGATCGGTAAGATAAGTAGGGTATTTATAAAAATGAAGGATAACTTGTTGATAGGCTTATTTATTTAACACTTGATGATTTCACTAATAGGGAATTTTGCTGATAATGATGATGACGATGGTGGTGGTGGACGTGATAACGGTAATGTTGCTGTCAACTGCTGTCTAGTCTAGCGAGCACTGGAGCAAAGCGTGATGGAGAGCCCGAAGAGCTTAGCGCAGTCGGAGCAGCCGCCAGTAGATCAGTACGCAGGTGACATGGCTGGGGTTGGGGCTGGGGCCGTTCAATTTGGAGTGCAGTAAAAATAGAGTGAGGAGAGCAGATTGCGCTGACAACGCGACGCAGCATGATGTCGATAGTTTTGGTGTCGTTGGGACAATGCCGGTAAGTGCCCCTCTCTTATGTAACCGCTGAATTGCCGCCTCTATGTCTCTGCAGGCTGCGGGTGGCGGTGGCGCAGCAGTGGACGGTAGCAACGCAGTGATGGAAGCGGCTGCTGCCGCTGCTGCTGTTTCTGGTGGCAACGGAGGTGCTGCAGCGGCGGCTGCCGCCGCCGGACTGGCGGCTCGCGCCGCGAAGCTGGCGGAGGAGAACGCCGTATTGAAGAAGGCGGTTCAGATCCAGCATCGTCAGCTGCAGGAAAGAGCAGCACAAGATGGTGAGGTGACCCAGCTGAAGGCCCTCCTGGCGCAATACCAGGAGCAGGTGAGCACCGGAGGAAGGGAAAGGGTGACGAAGCAGGAAGGGTGAAGAGAAATTAACAACTCCTGGGGCTGTGCTGCTGAACCGGCGGCTCACTAACCATGATGATTGGATGATGGATGGCGGGAGTGGCCTCGTCCACCACTTCGTTAGAGCCGGTGGAAAGAAAGAACGCAAACCAGGTAGCCGCAGCCAAGGCTGTGAAAGGAAGGCAGAAGCACCCGTAATTTTGTAAACTATTGGCCTTCTGGCGGCAAAACTGCAGCTTGTAGATTTGAAGGATGCGGATAAAAATTGACCACTAGCAATGCCATGCATATGCATATGCATGTGTGTTTGTGTGAAAAGGGGGGAAGGAGGGGGACGAGAACGTGCTAAAGCACAAACATAATTGAACTGGGGAAAGCTGGGTGGGGTGCTTAAGCCGGGTTTGAAACCTGCTTTAACGGAGGGTACGTGTATCGCCGCTCCCAAACACCCATTCGCAGGTGCGGACTCTGCAGGTGAGCAATTATTCGCTCACGCTGCACCTGCAGAAGGCAACCAGCTCAGGGATGCTTGGAGAGCCTCGGAACCCGGACGTGTTCTGAGGGCGTATTCCCACTCTGATGGCTGAGCCTACTCTCCCGGGCTAGGGAAGGGGTGGGCTGGCGGCCAGGGCCTACAGCCTCAACCGCCTACAGCCTCTTCCCACACAGTGGCACAACCTATCATGCCAAACGACGCCACAGGGTGGCCTACGAGGCTTTCCTCTCGGGCCTCACTGAGCCCCGTCCTCCGTACCCTGGAGGACCCGGATAGGAAGACGGCAAGGCGCGGCGCAGCATGCGCCTATAGAGTTTCTACGTGGTTCATGTGATGTTACTTTCCTAGGAATGTCTTGTGGACTTCGTTGATGATGATGAAGACGACGACGACAATGACGACGACGAAGACGGCGAAGTCGGCAATGGTGGTGATGGTAGTGGTGATGGTGATCATGATGATGAACGGCAGTCAAAGTGGGCTCCAAACTTGTGATGTTCATGTACAGCAAAGGTCGTGTCACATGATGCTGTATAAAATCTTCTCACCACAGCTTACCTCCTCATTTCCCATATCATCTGTACATCATCATGTTCGAGTAAGTTTGTCGGCTGAGTGTGGCAAATCCAACATCCAGTCACATGATGTCCACATGTTGGATGTTCGACTCATGTCGTACTGAGGAGCCTGCGTTAGAGGGTGGCGGGTGGGTTGCACGTACGTGGGTGCGTGGAAATGTGGGTGCGTATAGCACAGCTTATGTGCGTCCCCGGTTGCACACTGGCGCAGTGTAGGTGATGCTGGTGGTGGTGGTGGTGGTAGTGATTATCGGGACTGAAGGGAGGGGAAAGAGCGGGTGGAGGAGGAGGATGTTAGGGCTTAGGGCTTTAGGATTCCGACATGAAGTGGATTTTACAACAAGTATTAGTAACAGTATTTGCAGTAAGGCAGCAAGGCGGTAGGAGTTTAGGGGAATGGGGGAATGGGGGATGGTTTGTGGATAAGGCGGGGTGAAGGATGCGGATCTGAGGGCCAAGTCTTCCCCTTGGGGGGAGGAGGTAGTAGGGGCCACAAGCGCCGTGCTGAAAGCCATGAATGAACCCATGCAATGCTATCTGGCACACCCGCTACGTCTCCCCCAAGGCAGTGCGTATCCCAAGACTCGCTCAGGACGACATGTATGTGCTCTTCGTGCATGTCTGTGCTGTACAGCATTTTATTGTTATTATTCGTCCCTGCCACATCGTGTCTGTCGGTATCTTTCGCCGCTGAGCCGAGGGGGAGGAAAGGGGGCTAGGAAGGGAGAGGACATCGCCACCCTGGTAGTAACGGAGGGAGGTGGAGGGGGTGCACTAGAATTCATACCTCATGAGGATGAGGCTGGGAGGTGGGGTTGCATGGGGATGGAGCCCTCCACACAGATCCGATGTACAGTGGTCCCATATGCGGAATTGCACACGCACCTCCTTGTTCTCTCTTCCCGCACGCTTTCACTCTCGATCTCTCCTAAACGCATTGGATGGGGCCAGGCCTGTGTCTCTGGTGTTTTGGTTTCGGGGCTCCTGCTAAAAAGGGGGGCTGTGTTAACGCAATCAAAGCATTGTTGATTTCATTTGGTTCGAAGCGATGGCGTTGACACATGCGCCACAAGTCTCGCCGCTCATGTAATACCTCCTGAGCCGTGCCGCGATCAGTATACTGCTGCAATCCGGTCGGTCGGTCGGTCGGTTGAGCGGCACAAACAAGTAATGGTTAAGATGTGAAAAAGGCGGCGGTTGCTCCTGGCTCTCGCGTTCCAATATCATGACTGCGCACCGCACCGCCTGACGACACGAGGGGAGGTGGTTGGGATGGATAGGATGTAGCCGGGGGGCCGGCGGTGAACAAATCGGGGATACGGTGGGATGAGTTGGGGCAAACACATCGACGGAAACTGCAACTGAAGGCCAGAGCTGTCATGTGCAGCCAAACAGTTGGGAGATGATGGGAGTTGTGGGGGTACGCGGTGGCGGTCTGCGAGATGGGGGTGGGTCAGATTGCATGTTTTGTGCGCCATTTGCCGTCGCAGGATATTTGTCATGCGGCATCCGGCGCTGTACCAGAGATAACTCCTTGGCTTTTTTAATGTAAAAGCTCGAAACTTAAAGCTCAGGGGAGAAAGTACTCTGTTTGACGGTTTATACTGCCTGGCCTGACACGACCACATGAGGAACCGAATGCAACCCATGCCGTGGCGGAGCACGGGACCAGACGGCACTGCCGGGTGGTCTCCGCAATTGACCGGTGCGTGCGAAGATGCGAAGCCATAATGGATGGGTGCAGCACCGATGAAGTATTGGCATGGCATAACGTGTGACGTGGATTTATCTATCATGTACGATTTTCACCACCACGTATGTCGTGACAGTATGGCAGTATTTGGATTTACGGGGTTACGCCCCAAGGAAGGAGGGAAGGCATCTTCTCCAGGAGGGGACATAAAGGAGCAAAGCCGAACCCTAAGCTTAAAGTTCCGTCGTGCGGCTCTCTAGACGTCTAAAGACACCTTAGCTTGCCACCGGTTGCCGTGCTAACCAACAAACCGACGAGCACATGTGAGCGCAGGGCGGCAGCTGGCCAACTACCTGATCTAGTTGTAGAAACTTGCGTTAATATGGTCTGTATTTTTAGGGCTTAGTTTATGTAATGTCGTTCTGAACTGGATTGTGAAGGAGCTGAAATCGCTTGCGTCAGTCCCGTAAAGATAACATATCTCTCACTATATACCTGCAAATAATATGAAATTCATAGTATGTATATGAGCAAATTTTACTTGGAAAGAAATGGCTGTGCTTTTGGAAACGAGCAAAGGCGACATCGTTATTGACCTTTTGACAGATGACTGCCCCATAGCGACGAAAAACTTTCTCAAACTCTGCAAGTATGTGCTCAAGACACGTACAAAACTTTGGCGGCGTGCACTTGTGTATACTCGAAACACTTCAAATACACCAAATTCTCTTTCATTGAAAATCTCTCATCAGGATCAAGTACTACAACAACTGTCTCTTTCACAATGTCCAGCACAATTTCATCGTGCAGACCGGGGACCCCACGGGGACTGGCAAGGGCGGCACATCTATCTACGGGTACGGCTCACCATTTCGCACCCCTGCCCTCAGACTCAGACTCCAGCCTCCACTCATGCCAAATTTTTCCATCCCCATAATCACTTGCGATCGTCTATCATCTTTTCCTTTCCCATATGAAAACCCCTTTATCCTAGGCTTGGTTAAATTCACTTCGCATCTACCGTGCTCTTCATAGCCTTGGTCTTTTCCGTATTCCTGTTCAGTTCGCTCTTTCGTCAACCCCTTGCACCATACCCCCCACGCACCCGCCCCCACCCCTCTCCCTGTCCCTGTCTCTGGTCCATCTCCACTTACATGTGCTACGTGCGATAGGAAGCTGTACGGTGACCAGGCGCGTTTCTTCGAGGATGAAATCCGGCCCCAGCTGAAGCACATACGGCGTGGCGTGGTGGGTATGGCCTCCCCTGGAGAGGGACTGAACGCCTCCCAGTTTTACATCACGACGGGGGAGGAGCTGGATAGTCTGGACGGCAAACACACCATCTTTGGACAGGTGGGGGGGGGGGTAAGGGGAGAGAACAGGTGAAGGGGGGGAGCGGGGCCGGATGGGTGGGAGGGGGGAAGCAACGGTCCGGAGGGGACAAGGGGCTGGTAGGGATACACAACAGACCCATGGGTCACAGGAACTCACTCACCAAGAAGATGTGGAGGGAGGGAGAAAATGTATCCAACTCCGGTGGGGTATGTGACCCGGGTGCGGTGTGGGGGTGTAGGGGTGGGAGGAGGAGAGGAGGGAGGAGAGGAGGGAAGGAAGGGACGGAGGATGAGGTACGGTGGAGAGGGGTTGAAGTCATTCGGGTGAAGGCTCCTACCGATAAGATAACATTGACTTTGGCACGTAGGTGGCGGAAGGGTGGGACGTGCTTGACGCGATCAACGACGCCTTCGTGGATGCCGAAGGCCGGCCGTTCCAGAACATACGGTACGGCATGTACGACTTTGAAGATCAATTACGTCATATCACGACGGCTTGCCGCCTAGTCGCTCACATGAGACATATGTACGACAAACAACACCTGCCCTGATTGCCACCTGTTGGTTTGTTACATGTGTTACATGTTCTGTTATCTGTTAGTAGTTTGATTGGTTAGCTGTTTTGCGCAATTCGCTTACCTTTATTTTCAATTTGGCTTTTGGCTTCGTACCTGATGGAAGATTGTTTCGTGCGGAGTGGATAACGTTATCTTTTTTTGTAAAAAGGAAACATTTTAAAAACCCTAAAACTCTAAAGCCACGCCGCCTCGGCTATCTCCCCTCCCTTGACTGTACTCTTTAACAGCTTTGTACAACAGTACGACGTCTCGTGTGTTCGTTCTTCCCCCTCCTCCCCCCTACCAAAACACACACACGCCCGCCTCCATTTCTCGCAGCATTCGTCACACCATCGTACTTGATGATCCCTTCCCGGATCCCCCCGAACTGGAGGGCCTTATCCCGCCTGCCTCGCCTCCGCCAGAATTCGGTCAGGTGAATGAAAGGCTACTGGGAGGGGGAGGGAGGGGGGGGCTACAGAGGGGGAAGGGGAATACACAAGGTGTGGTGCTGCTGTTGTTGAAGAGTGCTATCACTAACCGTGATGGTCGGATGGGGAGGGGAGGGAAGGCGAACATATGAAACGCTGGTGGTGGTTGCTGGCGAAGCAAGGGCTAACCGTGACGGCCCGTTGACGGTTGGCCACGTCCAAGGGGTGGGAGGTGGGAAGGAAGGAACGAGAAGGGGGGCTCTCCCCCCCGGGGGAGAGTTTCCGCCATTTCCCCCCCTCTCTCTCTCTCTCACACACACACACATATATATAACCTACGGTTGTTGTGAGTCCATCACGATGTGGTTGTGGTGGTTGTGGTGGTTGCGGTGGTTAGTAGCAGTAGTAATATGTGCTTCTTTACTCTAGATCAGCACCAGCACCAGATCTCCGGTCTGTTTGTCCACTTTTCTTAACGTTGACCGTGACTTTGACCTTGATCCTTCCACCTTCCCCTCCGGGTGCGGCGGTGTAGGGTGACCGTTTGGAGGACGACTGGTTGCCTGACCAGGACACTCGCCCCGCGGAGGAGGTGGAGGCGGAAACCCGGAAGGCGGAGGCGCACCATCGGGCCGTGGTCCTGGAGATGGTGGGGGACTTGCCGGATGCAGGTGAGGACAGGAGGGAGAGGGGGGAGAGGGGGAGGGGGGGTCACATCACGGGTAGGTTTCTTAGAATTATTATTATTAAATTAATTAAATACAATTAATTAAATATGTATTTTGCCAACTTTTGCAGATGCTAAGCCTCCGCCCAACATGCTGTTCGTCTGCAAGCTCAATCCGGTCACCAGCGAGGAGGATCTGGAGATCATCTTTAGCAGGCGGGTCAGGGTGTGTGTGTGTGCGCGTGTGTGTGGTGTGTGTGGGGGAGAAGTAGGGGGAATGCGTTCGTGTGTGTATTTTAAAAGAGGCGAGTGAGGATCTCGAGACTAGCGGCTATATACGGCATTGGTTGGGAGGTAGCCGTGTCAGTGTGGGTTGAGGTGTGTATGGCGTGGGAAGAGGGACGTATGTGTACGGCACAAGTATGGACGATGTTTGTATACGATACGTGTAAGCACGTATTACGTAAACTTCACTATGTGATTTGTTTTTATCAATGATTATGCTACATGTGTAAGTACGTATGCGTTGACATATATGCCATGTCGTACACCACATAATTGAGTACAAAAGTACAATATTAAATTATATACCTTGATTTATATATACGTTTACAGATATAAAAATTAAAAAATATTATATATATATATATTCGTGTGTGTGCAGGTTCGGCCGCGTGACCTCGTGCGACATCATTCGGGACTGGAAGACGGGGGACTCCCTCAACTACGGATTCATCGGCTTCGACACGTAAGCAGCGTGCCGGTGTTTGTCGCGTGTACAACACTTCCCCCCCCCCCCACACACACACAAACACTTACCGACCCGTGGGTCTGTTGTTTTCCATAGCCACTCCCTGAGCGTCTTTAACGTTAATGGGGAGCATCTTGATGGGTTGTTGCCGTACCACTGCTGGAAGGGCAGTGCCATCCTTCCCCCCTGGAGTCAGGACTAAAAGCTCCGCTGTAACTAATATTTAATCTGTTAATCTGTTTGTACTGCAACCACATCGGGTGTGTTTTGGCATAATGGGGTTAGGGTCCGCACTCTCTTTCCTCCCCTTTCCCCCGCCACATACACCCATACACACACACACACATAAAAACACACATAAACACACACACACACATACACACTCTCTCTCAGGCTTAGTGTTGAGTCTGAGTCTCGAGCTGTGTCTATATCATGTCTTGTCGGATAGTGGCCTTGTGGCAGCCTCCGCCCCTGTGTTTCGTCTTCTAATCCTTTTCTGTCTCACTCACCATCGTTTACTGGGTATCATGGAATGCACGCTTGTAACCCTGAGGAGCCACCTGAGTAGCTTTCCCGCTGCCCTTCCCGGCCGCTCCCCCTCCCCCCCGATATACACATACATACACACACACAAAATAACACGCACGCATTCTCCGCCTCATTCCCGCCCCTTCCAGTGACGAGGCGTGTGAGGCGGCTTACTTCAAAATGAACAACGCCGTCATCGATGACCGCCGTGTACGGGTGGATTTCAGTCAATCCGTACACCACCTGTGGAAGCAGTTTAAAAGGTCGGGGGATATGGGACGGGGGAGGGGGTGAAGTTGAGAGGGTGTAAACACACGAGATGCCGTACGCACGTTTGCGGATCTGGCTTCTGTAGTTTGGTTAAGTGCGCGGCAGGGAGGGTGCGTAGTGTATGTGTGTGCATGTGTGTATGTGTATTTGCGCATTCCAGCCCATTACCCTTCATATAGCAACGGGGGTTTGTCATTCTATGTCGTACCCTACAAAATACAAATTCGCGTAAATTTACACAGTCATTCCTGGTCACCCTTCCGTGTCCGCTCCAGGGGCGGCCGAAAGGGTGACGCCAGCCTGGGTCGCATGGCGGACCAGCACCAGCGTCAAGAGGTGTGTGTGTGTGTGTGTGTGTGTGTGTGTGCATGGGGGAATCAGTTTCGGTTGGCTTTGAGGAGTTTTATGGAGTTCGGTTTCGGAGCATCGGTGTACGCATGTGGAAGGGAGGGACATCTGGGCATTGTGTGTTTGTGTTCATGAGTATGGGTGGTTTGGGGAGGTAACGAACATAACGAATAACGGCCAAGAAGACAACTGCTTTTAACTTTTTAAGAATATTTTTGGTGCCGCTTTCGGTGGGAAGCTTGTTTAGGATATTAACGTCTTAATATATTTTTATATTTGTCAACTTGCCTGTACGACCTGTATGTTTGTGTATCTGTCTGTACGTCTAACCCTATCTATCTATCTATCTATCTATCTATCTATCTGTACGTTGCAGCGATCTCGAATTGAGCTGAAGAACGATCCACGCGGAGGGGGGGGAGGAGGAGGGGGCCGCCGCGGCGGCGGCAGTTCACATGATCTTCTGCTCTTCGGTGACGACGACGACGCAGTGGCGGAAGCGGCAATGGCAGCGGCGGCCGCTGGTGCATACAGAGCTGGTCGCGGCCGCGGCGGTGGCGGTGGCGGTGGCGGTGGCGGTGGCGGTGGCAAACGCAATCGGCATCATGGCTATGGAGACGGCGCTGGCGACGACCGGCACCGGCACCGGCACCATGCTGAGGGGCCTGGTGGTGGCGGCGGTGGCGGCGGCAGTGGTGGGCGTCGTGATCTGGAAGCCAGCCAGAGGATTAAAACCGCAGCTCGACACCCAGATCGAGATCTGGATCGCGATCGCGATCGGGAACGGGAACGGGAGAGGGAGAGGGCTGATCATTGGCGTCCCGGCGGCGACGGCGGCGGCGGCGGCGGCGAGCGGTATGGTGGCAGCCGAGACCATCACCAGGAGAGGGATCGCAGCCGCGAACGAGCCGAGCGGCGCCGGGATCGCGATAAGGATAGTGGAAATGACCCACGGGTCAGTGCGGACCGGCGGGAGCGCGAGTGGGGCCGGGAACGCGGTCTTCGGGGGGAGGACGAGTCGGCTTATGGCTGGCGGGAAAGGGAAAGAGTCAGCGAGCGGGGAGAGCGGGGTCAGCACCAGGGAGGGCGCTGGGAAGCGGAGGTGGGACGAAATGTACGGGATGATCGAGATCGAGATCGACGGGTCGGGGACGTTGGCTACAGCCGTGGTGAACGGGGTCGGGATCGGGATCGGGATCGTCGATGAAGACCCATGGGTCACAAAAAAAACCATCGGATGTGGGCTTTCCATAAGCCTTTTGGTTTGAGAAAATACGTTTAAGAAGAGGAATGAAGTGCGGCTAGCATTCCTCTGAAAGACGCAGCGCAGCGCAGCAGGATAAAATGTAATTTATCCTAATTGTCAATTATTATTATTTATTTTTATATTTATTATTATTATTATTATTATTATTATTATTATTATTATTATTATTTATTATTATTATTTATCCTAATTGGTGCGCGTGCGTGCTTGCAACGGTCATGTCACACGATGTGCACGTCACGCAATGTGCTGTGACATAATTTTTTAATTTTACTTTTTGTCATTCATTTCTTCACTTCATATTTCGTTTTTATTTCCGTTTTTAAAATTTCCATACTTGGTAGCATTGGTAGCAAGAATTAGATTCTTGGATTCTTCGCAGCAGCACGGAGCGACCTGTCATCGGCTAAATCCACGTCACATCGGCTACGTTCATGTCGTACACAACCGTGTTTCCCCCCGGGAGGGGCAGCAGCCTGACGTTTACTCTCCCTTTTTCCCGCCAAAAAATACACAATGTCTTTTATACCCTCATCAAATTGATCAAAGAGCCTCATCACGGAGCCTCGCAAGGCGGTTGCGCTGCAGTATTTATTGATCTCTCATATACTTATTGACTTCAGGTACAAGTGGCACAAGAAGAACCGTTGCAACACCCTCCTCCATATGATTGGTTATCTATTATAATTTTTTTTATAACTTTAACTTTTAATTTTAATATAATTAACGGCACAGCTGAGATCATTATTAAATTACTTTTATTCATTATCCATTGTTTTCAATATCCCATTTGGTCGTAAACGTTAGGGGAAAGTTCAAAACTATCGTACGGCAGAGCTGTAACAAGGGGAGACAGGAGGAATGGTGCCGTATTTTATATTAAATTAAGTATTGTTCAAAATATCAATAATAGTCACTGTTGGGGGGATGCATACAGCTGCCGTATTACCACGTATAACCTCATCAAAAAAATACCCCGTTTCAAAAAGTCAAATACTTCAAATGTTTATTATTTTCTGGAGGGCGAGAGACCAACCAGCCGTTTGTCCGGATGCCGTGTATGGTCTCCCAATCACACCAATATGCAGCATAAAATCCAAGTAAGAAATAAGCTTGTCTTTCCAGCTACTGCACAACACCTTCGAAATATTCTTGAGGTATTTTCTTCCCTCTTCATTAACCACCGCTTGATCGATGATCGCCATAACGTGTAATAAGCCACAAAAGAGGGGAAAATGACGTCATGCTTCCGTTGTACTGCATATGTAGTGCAGTACAGTGTCGTATGCCGTACCGTTTGGCCGTACCCTATTAAGATAAATCACAAAGGTCGCAGATAATAAAACACGCCCTGATCTCCACCCGTATGGCATAAGATAACCACTTCTTCTTTGCCGTACACGCTAATGGCAAAAACCTGCGTTGCCATGCCCTGTTTGAAATAGCCAAAATGGTTCTGGAGCCACACATCAGATCAAGCCTTGAGCATAAAATGAAAATACGGTTGTCAACATCTCCAAGATAAGGCCCGTCCTGTTTATCTTAATAAGCAACCACTCCTCCAAGTCCATCTCCCCCATGGTCCCCTTCCTTTTCCCTTCTCCCCTTTTTCGAGGACAGGGCGCATGGATCAACGCCCCTCTTGCCCCTCGTCCATCCCATCACCTGGCAACGAACGCCAGCCAATCAAGACATCCAGATCCAGGTCGATCCAAATCCAAACCACACATCCAAGGAAACCCAGATCCAGATCCCCAAGAGCAATAAGCCCCCAGAAAACCGAAGAAGGCATTCCGTTAACCGTTGTCCTGCCGGTAGTTGTCCACTAACCGATTTCCTGGAGGATCATATTGGGACCGAAGCTCCAGCAGGGATCACGATTACGAATATGTACGGCAGACGGCAAAAGGGTGGACAAAAGGAAAAGGCAGGACAGACCGAAGCAAACAAAGTAAAGATAATGAAAGAGCTGGAGAGATGACGCCATCAGACATCAATTATCCCCATTTCGCAGGCGAATTTAAACCGCCGCTGCAAAACGTCGTAACGTCGTAACTTCACCACCGCCATTTTACCACCACCACCACTACCGCCATTACCATCACCACCGTGAGTACGACGAAACGGCACTTATGAAAGAGAATGTGCAAGCACGAGCTGCCATTACGTCATATCCGTTGTTGCTCAAGCGACGACGAGTCCTCCATGTTCTCTCTCCGTGTCAAGCCATGTCCACATTGTGTGGCAAACACCGCCACATGAACGAACGAACGAACGAAAGAACGCAGTCGCTTGCACAAATGGAGTCCCCCTCCCCCCACCCGAGATGAACGAACGTCTTGTCTCTTAAGAGCCGATACTTTAGCCGCGGTGGAGCTACAGTCCAGCGCTACTGCCGCCTATAGAGCGCAGCCACCGTCACCCACGCTACTGCCATTGGCACTGCTACTGCCAACGCCAGCACAGCCGTCTCTATAGCACTGAGGAGTGGATGTCGTACAGTGATACACCGCTGGTTACTTGCCTAAACACAGTCCCGGCCAAAATCTGTACGAAAGCCGGATACGCCATGTTTCATATATCTGCATGTCGTACATGACGACGACGCGAAATCATGATGATGATCAAACCGTCGCACAAAATGAGCTCTCTTATACATCCGGCGCATTTACGGCACGCGTGTTTGCACGTAAAATACCGTTATAAAATAAAGCGCTAGCCAAAAACGTATTTTCTCAAAATGGCCCAACCGCCATATTCCGTACGGGCGCTGCGTTGAAAATGTACAAATCGCGTATTGTACGGAGGTATACATGGACGAGCGCCGTACTCAAAGGGCCTATCGGATGCGTAAGTTTAGAATCCACCATGCGGTTTTCGGTGATGTACTCCCGCCAAGTGCCATTTTCGTACACGGATTAAATGTCGTACAAAAGTAACAGACACGTATGCACGCGCACAGGTGCGCAGTCAGGAGAAGTAAAGGGTTCACTCCGTGCAAATGGAAATTGCCGAGGAAGTCAGAGCACGCACCGAGGAAACGCTGAACCGTACGGTCCAGCAGATTTATTGACAAAATTTCCTTATGATGATTTTGGATCCAGATCCAGATCCAGATCCATTCCTAGAAGTGGTCCTTTAAAAACTTGAACGGACGTCAAAAGGACCACAGGACCAAAGACGCAAAATTAGTAAGCGGATTAAGCCAAAAAGTGTGGCCCCGAAACCATAATATAACCCAAACATCCAAAATACCCCTCTTCCCCCCATCTTCAAAATCAAACCGCATGCTGAAACCCTAACTCTGCCCTTTTGCTAGACTCCCCTCCATTGCCTAATAAGGACACGGACGTTGAAAAGCAAGGACAGTTTAATAGCGCATGGGACCCTCGCCACAAAATTAGATATCTTATACCAGTACAACTCTGTATGTACGACATGCATGTACATGTACGACATGCATGCTTTTCCCTCTGGTAAAACCCCAAAGCCTCTTCACCTTATATGAGTCGAGCGGCAAAGAAACGAATCAATCGTCCCGATGTCAATGGGTTGATTTCAATCGGGGGTTTGCGAAAAACTCTACGGCAATGGTGTGCATGTACGACAAAATGAAGCGCCGTTGGTTTGAGATAGCCTTGATGGAATAATTTGCCTATAGCATCACAGAAGAAGGTGTGTGTTTTTCGGAGCCCTCTCCCTTCCCCCCTCATCTCATATCTTATCGACAGCTTCCCCCACCTGCCTCCCTCCACTTCCTCCTCCTTCCTCTCCTCCAGACTGCCGTACACACACACACACACACACACACACTCTCTCTCTCTCTCTCTCTCCCACACCCTCCATTTTCCAGCATCTCAAAGGCACATATGGGCGCACGACGGAAGAAGCTGTCTTCTCCTTCCCCTTCTGCAATTGTGAACGTGTGACCATTCATTGCCATCACCACACCTGCTCCGATAGCTACATGTTTCGCAAACCCCTGTCATGACTTGCAAGGCATGTACGAATACGAAAAAACAATCATCCAAAATTTCCCCCGCATTGGGGGGATGGGCGCCCGTGCAGAGCATATTGTGTTTTATGCGTGCACTCCGAAACCAAGACATTGTACGGCAGATCTCTCTCCTTCGCTTTCTCCAATACCTTCAACCTTCACAGTATATACCGCCATCTGCCATTTACACATCGTGCGTGTGTACACACATGTGTGCATGTGCATGTGCATGTGTTTTATGTGTGTGTGTGTGTACCCTATACACACACACCTCTCAAACCTTTTTTTCTCTCTCTCTCTCTCCACTCCCAAAAAGGGGGACTTAACATGCCGTATAAGGACACGAAGTCGTACTATGATCGTATTGTGTTACCCGGGACAAAAACCTCGGTGTTAAACCGATGGTAAGAAAGCACGTGGTTATCATGAAACTCTTAAGCCTGTGTGCCGTACAACCGCATGACTGTACCGCCGACCAGTTATGGCCTCAGTTGGTATGGCACATGGGAGCACTAGGCCTTAAAAAGCAAAATTGCAACGGACAGCAACTGCCAATGACTAACTGCAAAAATTGCAGCAGCAGCAGCAACAGCAACGACAAAAGCATGTCTCTCTCTCCAAGCATCATTAACGAGTAAAGCAAACTTTAGGCTTGATGTGCGATAACGTACGACGCTGTACGGTGTACTGCAGCATCTTGCTTGACCATCTTTCAAAGCAGCTCCTCTTCTCACAACGGGAAGTTCGAAAGCTTTGACGGACTGCATACGACAACAACAACTGAAAAAACAAGGACTCTTCAAAAAACAAACAGGTGATTACCAGTTGGTTTCTTCAAGCCGAGGTAGTTAGAGCTAAAATTACCGTTATACCGGGCAACGGTCCCAACCACCGTGGTCGTTGCGCTTCCTTTCACATGTTCCACGCCCGTACGGAATGCCACCGCTTCAAAGGTTGTATTTGAAAGTGAGGTCCGAGGCTGCCTGGCGGAAGTCCACCGGTCGGTAGCCCGCAATCTGCAAAGGTACGACAGATAGGTGGAAGCGTTTTATCGGTTTTAGTGGTTTTATCGGTTTTAGTAGTTTTATCGGTTAAAGGGGCTTTGAACTTGCGCAAGGCAGCTAGAAGAAGTGAGGGGCGAGATGAAAGGGCGGCACAAGGGCTGAGCGGTGGAAAGAAGTGACCTGATCAATAACACGGCGCATGAGGAGGCCAAAGTACAGGAACGAGCAGGGACAGGGACATTATTACGTAATAAGGTGAAAAAAGATGGCGGCGTCACGTGAGGTGATGGCGACCTTGTGGTGTGACTCGTGCGAACTGGATATCACTACTTTTAAAATGAATCATTACTTGAAAAAAATGATAACAACGACGACAGAAGTGATAAGAAATGATAAGTTGCATGATTGCTTGGTTGGCATGTGCCGTACGCTTACTTGGGTACAGCAACTATATATATCCAAATCTGATATAAAATGCATAAAATGATGTCAATTTTCTGACATTAATATTCATAATTTCGTAAAAATTGCTATCAATTACGTAAAAAAAACCTGTACTGTACAGACTCAAAAAATCTTTTAAGATGTTTTTAAGCTCATCATATCTTCATTCTGCCCATCCGTGATCCGTCCGTACCTCATCCACGCAGGCATTGTGGTAGTACATCCGCATCGTGGGTGTTTTGTGGATGCGATGCCGCTGCGTCAAATCGCAGCGCTGCAGCTTGAATCCCGCATTGGGGACCTGGCCCATGGGCGCGCCCGGCCGTACACCTTGCTTAATTGAGCAATCGACTCGAGCGAAAACGACACGGCGGCCGACAAAGAGGTGTGACAGCTGCTGAAGCTCCATCTGCATTCGCTGACTCGCGGCACACCATGGCGCGTGGAACAGCACGATGGCGAGGTATCCGGCCCTGTTGGATGCCAGGATGAACGCGTCGAATTGCTCGGGGGATCGAAGGATGGGGAGCGAGGTGATGGTGGTGGCGGTGGCGCTGCTGGTCGCAACCACAGCCGCGAAGGGGGAGGACTTGCTGGAGATAGAGCCGGAGGAGTTGCTGTTGTTGGTGATGTTGTTGCTGCTGTTAATGGTGGAGGTGATGGTGGCGGAAGCGGAGGTGGAGGTGGAAGTGGAAGTGGAGGTGGAGGTGGTGCGGCTGTCAGTATCAGAGGAGGTCGAGGATGAGGTGGTGGAGGAGGGGAGGGAGAAGCCAGCACCGGTGAGAGTGGAGGCAGGCGAGGAGAGGAGCGCGTAGACGGTCGACAAAGCAAGGGCGGCCCCGACTACGATGCGAGCAAAGGTAGTCGGGACAACGGCCTCCGCAGTCATGGCAGCTGTTGCGGCGGTGGTTGTTGAGCCCAGAGCGAGCACGATGGGCCGGACTCCGGAGCTGGTGCTGCTGATTTGAGATGTTGTGATTTGTTGGCGTGGATCAGAAATCTCATGCGGCTGCGACAGCTGAGAGGAGGACAACGGCTGGTATTGGCGCTCGGTCGCGTGATGCGCGTGAGAATGTGGGAAAGGAGGCATGGCTCTGGAAGCCACAACAGCCGCGCGCCTTCCAAAAGCTGCTGGTGAACAGCGCATCAACAAAGTTTGACGATCGTATGGCCGCGCGACAACGGATGTCGGCGGTAAAGTCGCCGATGCCATTTTTAGATGGAGAACGTACTTTTGTAAGCGAAGGTACGGGCTTACGAAGTATGTGCAAGATTGTGCACAAAGACTGAAAAGTCCTTAATAAGACGACAGTTCTCCAATACGAAAACCTGTCTGGACGCCTGCGTGTATACGGAGGCTCGGTAAGTTATGCTTGCGAGTACACACGTCAGCCGCAGTACGATTTGACAACTACGGTTATACCGTGCGTAAGGGTTTACGAATAACCAACTGGTGAGATGACGGTAATGTTATTTATCCAAGCGAGCTCTGTTTGGTATCAGGAGCGAACTAGCGCTTGGCGGAGTGGTAGGTTGTAGTTCTTACGATCAAATGAATTCATACTACGAGCAAATTGGTAGCTATAATTAAATCAATATTTTATATTGCATTTGGATAAGACGTTTGCTTGAAGCGCAAAGGATCTAACGACCTTGCGGCAATCTTTGACAAGTCCACACCGGTGGCCATAAAGTGACTTTGAAAGGAAGGCTTACACTACTACCTGCTGCAGTGGGTCTTTTTTTCATATGTAGCTTAAGACATGTAAATATGACCAGAACGTGGAAATTTGCACAGTTAGCACCGGTTTGCGTAGGGAGGCGTCCGATAGGTACTGAAGATCTCGCCTTCAATCCACGCATTTAATTAGTTCTTTAATTTTACGATGATGATGCGTATTGTCTGATTATCTTCACGCGATACAGCATGAACAATTTAAGATTTTGGCACCATAAGGTTTGCAGTTGTACATAATGACACAGAAAATACCGATAGACCGTTGACATCTTTAACGAGGAACATAACAATATTAACATTCCTGACTCAGGAAATGTCGACATCACAGTGCCAGAGGTGCGAACAGACGGTGAAGTTCTCACGGACACAGTCAGCACGGAAACTCGCGGAAAGACGCACGTGGGAACGGCCAGCTGAAAAAATATGGTCACTTCGCGATATCTGTACATTAAAAACACATTCATGCATCCAGATTTACACGATTGTATGCCAGCTAACACATACTTCAAGCAGTTTGACTTGAAGGTAACCGTCATGCCTAAACACCAACCCCCAACCCCCAACTCCTAAAACGGTTCCACTTATTATCATTTCGTAGCTCATAACTTCAAGCTTTGGGATTTTAAAATATCTTTTTGTACGGCTTATCGCAAGCGCAATCTCAATCGACGTTATGGCATTGGAGAAGCAATTCCCGCGAGCCGCGGCCTTCTCCGCAAGCCGTGAAACCTCTGGTGGTCTTACAGGGGCATTGGCGTATTTTTAAGGATTTGGAGGTATAGCCCTCTAATGATACGATGTTTTCTTCTTTAACCGCAGAGCAGTCCCCCAACAACTCGTTCTTGGTCAACGTGCCACTGCGTGTGACATTCCATGCCATGGATTTTCCTTTATATTTTCTGTCTATCCCGGTCCGCTATCACGATCCCGGTCCGCTATCACGATCTGAAAGATTTCTGTAATTTAAGGACTGATCGACTGATTTCGTCAGAAGGTACTGTGGTACGACCCGCCTATCTACTGCGGTACGACCCGCAGGACTCGAAACTCAAGCTGATCTCTGGCAATTCTGAAAGGTTAGGTCCTTTATGATTTGACATATTCGCATTTATTATCATGCTTAATCGATCTTACCTGCCCCCTTGGCGACCGCGGCAACAAGCTGCAGGTCATTTAAGAACCGCACTGCCTCCACGCCTGCCTACCAAAACTGCATACGCCCTGAGCCAAGCGGGCATGATGATTCTCAAAAACTGCTATTGTTGCTCGGGGCTCGGTTCGGGACATATTTCGGATAACAGCGCGATAGCGGGAATTGTGTTGTGTGCAGACAAGACGAGGTTGAGTTCGACATACCGTTCCATTCCGTTGTAAAACTCTATCGTACAGTGCAATTGCTCGTTATTTTTAAGTTATTGATTATTTGCGTTTTATTATGTATTTTGAATCTTTTGCATTTCTACTTAAATATGCCCGTCCACCTTCCGATAGCGTCGCGTGGCCTAGTTGTTTGGCGCTGCTGGTCTGCCAGAGCGCCGACAGTCTTACGCTTCAAAGTTCGCCACATTCCTCTTGGTATGCAACCATTTATGCTATTGCGTCCATCTTGGCTGGCGTTGACCCGCGTTTAATGGTGCTCAGTTTTGCCTCTTCACGACTCGCGAACCTATTGTTACTCACGCCCATTCTTATATACCCTTGAACACGACGACGAGGCCTATTGAAACATGCCTCACTGAGGCCACTTTGCCGCGCGAGTATTACTGTACGAAAACTATATCGGGCCACGGGCCCTGATGCGATTGTGCGAGGGGCTGCTTAACGATTCATTCAATGTTAAAGTTAAAATGAGAAATTCCATTAAGCTTACCGAGTGCTCCGTTCTTTGTGCCGTACTTGACAAGCTGATGCTTTTCCGGCGGTCATTCCACCTATAGGAAGATTTACTTTAATTGGAAACAAATCTATCTTTTTATTATATTTCATGAAGATCTCCAATTCAGGTTGGGAACTGACATCTGGGAACAAACGCCAAGCGTTCTAAAAAGCGAGCCTTTAGAGACCAATAACAAAATTCCTAGGCAAACAATTTAAAGGATCCAGTCGGATCTACGGTGTAGAGATAGATCCGCAAATTCAGCCTAATGCAATTTTCAGGTAATCGACCAGCGGCCTTCCGCAGCTCTGTTGACCGGGGCTTTAAGGTTCCACTCATGGCGGCTTATTTGCGTGGCGTCGCCTTTGCGCCTGTCTGCTCGGCCTCAATCCGCAGCGGCAAGGTACGCAGCCCGCCGCGTCGGCGGCTAAAATCTTTCTTTTGTGGGCGGCCTGGCGAAGCGCCTCCATATTTTTCAGCAGAATTAGATCCCTGTCGAGAAGCACACCCATCCCCCGTCGGTTATGTGTGTGTGTGTGTGTGTGTGTGTGTGTGTGTAAACCCACCCAACCCCATCTTGGACATGCGGATATGTACGGGAAGGCGATCGTGTCCGGGCGTTCATAGTCAAAAAGGGACCAAGATCTGTGTGAGGCCCGATGATGAATGAAATTCATCATTCCTTTGGAAACAGTCAACGGTAATGGAGTTTACATGCAATCCCAAACCCCAACCCCTAATTAGCTAGCTAGGCAGCGGGCCTTATGCTCCATTACACGAGTGGGTTATTTAAGGCTCGACCCGGATCGGGGAGTGGGCTGATACCGGGTTAGATGGCATGGGACACAGATCAAGCACCGAACAACAAACAAATATCAGAAATCACTCCCACAATAAGTACTGACAGATTGTGTTATTTATTTTCCTGCGTATGCAAACCAGGGACATGTATTATTATGTTAATGTTATCCCGCAAGAGCTCCTTCCTTACGCAGTGCTCTTTTTACTCACAGGGCGCGACTCCCCGGTTTCTCTCCTCAGCAAAGTCGTCGTCGTCGTCGTCGTCATCGTTAAGTTCGGGACTCTGGCAGCTGCCGGTGGCGCTAACTGTACGGCGCTCCAGGGGGCCGTATGGTGGTGGCGGCCGCGCGGCGGTGGTGGTGAGAGCAGCCATGTTCGACAACCTCAGTCGGTCTATTGAGAAGGCGCAGAGGTTAATTGGTGGGTTTAAGCTTGGATCCAGTGTTCCAGTCCGGATTTGGATTTGGGATGGAACTGGGAATAGGGTCGGATTCGAATCTGGTAGCTCTGGATCACAAGTGGATTTTGGCGGGAAAAGGAGCTCCGAAGCCCTTTGCCTGACCCTCTCCCCCATTCCCCCCCAAATGGTACCGACCATGACAGGGAAGACCGGCACATTGACTTCGGAGAATATGAAGGAGCCGCTGAAGGAGGTGGGCTTGAGGGGAGAATTGTGGAAGGAGCGGGAGGGGGGGTGGTTACTTGGGGAGAGGAGAAAGTTGAGCTGACGTGCGGCACGGGTTTTAAGAGTAATGGACACCGCATATGCGGCCTTACCTTGCGGGTTACGATACGAAGGAGGTTCGGGGATGAAGTTAGGGGAATTGCACGGTGCTGAGTGCGTCCATCGCCCTTCACGCCCTCCGAAACCGCTGACGCCTTCCCCCCCTTCCGTACTAACCCCAACACCAAATTTTACACTCAATGCTCACACGCAAGCACGGTGTGTTTCGTGGCTTCCCCTTTCTTTCCTCCCTCCCTTCCTCCCTCCTGTCCTGTTTTAACAGGTTCGCCGCGCGCTGTTGGAAGCTGACGTGTCGTTACCTGTCGTACGCCGGTTTATCAAAAAGATTGAGGAGCGCGCGTTGGGCACCAAGGTACGGCCAATTGGGGGTCCTGTTAAAGCTCAGTTGAAAGGTAGAGAATTTAGTTGAAATTCAGGTAGGACACAGTTGGGTTTCAGTTAGGGTTCCTCCGTATCCCCGCCACCACCTCCCCCACCGATATTGACGCGGACACCGCCAGCCCTTGCGCCCAGCTATTTTGTTTCTTATTTTTTATTTATTACCTATTATTTTATCGCATTGCACATTGGAGTGAGTCCCCATCCTTGCCGTGGAATGCTTTTCTATCCCCACCCCCACCCTCACCCCCACCCTGATCGAAGGTTCTGGAGGGCGTCACTCCGGACGTGCAGTTCATCAAAGTGGTGTCCAACGAGCTGATTGATTTGATGGGAGGGGGTGTGGGCGCTAAGGATCTCGAGCCGGGGTTTCCGCAGATCATCCTCATGGCGGGTCTCCAGGTGCGTGCGTGTGTGTGTCTGTGTGTGTGTGTGTGTGTACGTGTGTGTGTATGTGAGCGTGTGTGTATGTGAGCGTGTGCGTTTGTGCGTGTGTGAATTGTTGTTTTGCGTCGCCACACTTTGTTTTCCCGCTCATCATCATCATTATCATCATCATCATCATCATTATCTTCTTCTTCATCGTCTTCCTCTTCTATATAAATATAACTCCTAACTAACATAACTAGTTAGTAACGTACGCTGGATACTTGCGTTCCTCCTCTCCCCTTCATTCAGGGTGTGGGTAAGACCACCGCCGCCGGCAAGTTGGCCCTCTACCTCAAGAAGTCAAAGAAGAGCTGTTTGCTGGTGGCCACGGACGTGTACCGCCCCGCCGCTATTGACCAGCTGGTGAAGCTGGGGACGGCCATTGACGTACCCGTGTTCGAGCTGGGCACGCAGGTATAGAGGAAAGGGGTGGGGGTAGGATGGAGGTGGGTATCGGGGGTTGGGGGGTGGGGGACTGCCTTATAGGTGGGGTCATATTTTCGCCCTCCCTTCCCACCTACCCCAACCACTCCCACGCGTTTCTCCCCCCTCCCCCCCCTCCGCCCAAATCCTCGTAACTCCTCCCCGCTCAGGTGGACCCGGTTGAGATCGCCAAACGGGGCATAGAGGAGGCCAAGCGGCTGGGAGTGGATGCGGTCATTGTGGACACTGCGGGACGGTTGCAGGTGGGTGAAGGGTCTTGTGTGGACGGCCAAAAGCACGCCTTCGTGGTGGAAGAGGCGGGTGAGGAATTACCTCGGTACGTCGTTAGTGCGAGCATGTGGCGTATGTTGGCTGTTGCAGTATCCTAGTTAGGCTATGTACGGGTAACTATATCCGAAACGTCAGCCGCTAGATTGGGGAA